>ML248438.1:0-24976 GCA_005239495.1 Nicotiana undulata | reverse complement strand
GGTTTGCGCACGGTGGGGTGGGGGTGGGTTTAGGGGGTATGGTGGGTGAGTGGGAGGTGCAGAAAAAAAAATAAAAAAATAAAAAAATTGTAAAATTGGGGCAACTAAGTAAATTTCTAGATAAGTTGGGTTGAGATCTCTTTGTTTTGGGTGAGTTTCATGGGTTGTATTTGGGCTGCTAAATGGGTCAGAATGAGTCATAAAAAATAATGGGTTAACTTCGGCTCAACCCAAATTGACCCATGAGCTAAAATGTTTTCAGTCCAACCCATTAATCTTTGGGCGGGTTGGGCGGGTTAGATGCGTTTGAGCTCAAATTGCCACCCCTACATGTATGGTTCAATAGTATTCTTCTCCATGATGATTTCCACATCGTCCTGGAAATATGCTCTAAAGTGACCCATCTTCTCAACCCTTGGTACAACACGTTTCCTGCCCGCCTGCCTCATGACTCGGATAGGAACATAAGGATATATACCTCTTAACCCGATCAACACTAAGTGTGGTGCATCCTTGGATCTGATGATAAACTCCTCCGTCGGGAACCATTTGAACATCCATTGCACCTGTTCCTCGGTCAGATTGTCAACGAATTTCACCCACTCTTTGGCAGTTTCCGGCTAAGAAAATCTGTCCAGAATGTAGGTCATCTACTTGGGGTGATGGAAAGCAATATGGTCATTCCAAGCCCTCCGCGGAAGTTCTTGGCGGTATTGGCCCCTTTGAAGATGTTCTAAGAGCCATAACTACAGCAATAGGTTACCACCCTCAAAATGCTTAACCCCTTTTTGACAGCGCTCCAAGGCTCGGTAAATGTCATCTATGATCATAGGGAGAATGCTTAAGGTTTGCCCATCGATCCCTTCCATCAAGGCCCTGGCTACCATGGCTAGTCGGGCATGAATCCTTTCCCTCTTTGTCGGGAACACTATCAAGCCCAGAAAGCACATAATGAACACGAATACCCTGCGGTGGATGTGACCAAGAGATGTAATGGCAAACTCGTCATGATAGGTACAATATGATTTTCTGTGACCGTATCTTTCATACAAGTATTCGAAAGGTATGTATGATTGTTTTAGGCACTCCAGTTCAGCATTTTTCTTCAAACCCATCATTTTAAAAAACCCTTTGCCCGTGCGGTTCTCAGGCACCAACAACCCAGGGCTTTCCCAAGCTAGTCGGACTAGTGCTCCTATCTTTTCTGAGAGCGACGTCATTTCAATATTCCTAAAGCGGAATATATCTCTTTCACTATCCCAAAACAAAGTAGCGGCCTCAATTAGCATATTGTTCAGTTGGATGTCCAGAAGAGACAGTAAATTACCCAGATGCTTCTTTACGTGTTTCTTATCACTTGAAGGAAGGTCTTCCCACCAGTCTAAGAGCATTGGCGGGATATTTTCGACCATACCGGATCTGGGGACCTCGTGCCTCATTTTCTGCAAGACGAAAATGGTTAGGCCCTTTTCCCCCACCAGACTGGACTATTTATACACTTATGATTAGCATATTGGCATTTAGTTCCCCAAATTAATGCACAAAACGTGATTGCGTCCGTTGGGATTATGATAACCCCAGGGGACTTTTGGATAAGGCTTGTCTTAAAGGGTTATTGTGCGGACGACACATTAACCCGTCTAGGTTTTACCATAATGCATGCACAATATAACAAGGGTAAGGTTTCTATGGGGGTCTAGACTGGCACCCTCGAGCGGACAACTCGAGAGGGAAAGGCACAGAACCATCGATTGCACCACTGATCGACTGATTTTACCGCAAATAATCCTTTCTGAATTTAAGGGGTGATATAAATTGGAAGAGCGCAACCACTCATTAAGCGTTGCTATAGGATTTGTATAGGCACGAGTAAAGAATTATGTTGGGAATGGTTATGCAACAATAAATAAGAAATAAACAACATGTTTTCACGTATTTGCACATTATGAAAGCGATAAATACAACAGTTATAATTGAAAGCAGTTATAGAAGAAAATAAAGAAACATGTCAGTTTCTTTTTGGGAAAATAAATATTTGAAAAAAAATGAACAATAAATTGCACATAAAGGGGGAAAAGGAAAGGCAAAAGTAGACAAATTCACAAAGCATTTTGTTATGGTAAAAGCCTAGAATCCCCAGCAGAGTCGCCATGCTGTCGCACCCCCATTTTTCCCTCCTTGCGGATAGTTAGGGTTTTCAACATTATTGGGACAACTCGTTTCCTTTTGGAAAAAAGAAATATAAAGAATTGAAGAGTCGCCACCTAACAAATTAAGGTGCGTTAGGGCACCTACTACGGGTCATTTATAACACTAATTATACAACCAAAGATTGGGTAAGGGCTTGAAGTTACTCCAAGGGGAAGGTGTTAGGCACCCTCGAAGTCCACAATGGTGGGTCCCAACTAAATTTACTTTGTGAATTAGTCAAGTAGCAAATAGAAAGTCTAAGCACACATATGTAAAATAAGTAAGGTTTTAACAGATAAGCAGTCTAAGCACACATATGTAAATGGGGTGAAAAGGGTCCTAAGTTATTTATCCTATAAGATCATATCCATGCAATGCCCGGTAATCACTCCTCAATGAGGGGCTACACGTTGCATTAGCGCACAGATCATCATATCCTTTCCTACCCATTATCCCACCCCTTAGTGGTTATCAAGCGAGTTTTTATTTAACAAACTCTAAGCGTGCTGTTACCCATCCCTTCCTTGTGGTCCCAGAGGAGTTTAGGACCTCTAAACCTGGCCAGTTCTAGACAACCTCTAAGGTATTTAAAAGGGAAAAATTTAGGCGACAAGCAAATAACACGTAGGACAAGCAAATAGGGAAAAAACAGTTAAAGTCTCATATTTACCTCCACATGTATATAGACAAATAAGCAGCACGTCTCAAACACAGATTCATATAATGTTTTTAGAAATTATCCTAAGACAGGATGTCTAAGTGGATATCAATGCACAGAACATGTAACACTGTTTCAAAACTCAATGTCATAGTCCTAATCAGTTTGCCTACTAATTTTGAATCCTGTAAGACTTAGGCAGTTTGTAAACAATTAGGTCGCAGTTTCCAGTTTTTACAAAGACAGTAATCACCTAAGGCTTGCCTAAGCATGGGACTATACGCGATCACAATTACATGAGTTATTTAAACAGCTTAGAAATTGTTTATCCTACAAACATGTTGTTCTAGGTGACACAGATTTTTAAAAGGTGCTCTGTACCACTTTGTGTTCAGAAAAATGACATCTATATGTGGGGGTTGTTTTTATACCTTTTCGTGGACATTTATTTATTTTAATCGAAGTAGGCATGTTCAAACAAATGCAAACAAAGTTCCTAAAACATGGTATCTAATGCATACAGGAATGACATTTTATTAAGGCAGGGTTATTAACCAAGTAGCATGATCTCTAAGTGAAAGTACTTATGCAAAATTAAGGCATGGAATAATGTTACGTAGTATACTGAAGTAATAAATGTGTAGCCCTAAAACTGGATATCTAATGCAGGTTTAACATGGTTTGCAAGCAAATGAATACATTAATCCTAGGACATGGCTTATAATGCAGATTTGCAGGATATAAAGCCTAGAAACATGGTTTCTACCCAGTTTTACCCACAGTACCATACAACTACTCTCCCTTTTCACTAGTTACCCAAATTATCTGTTTATAATTAATTATTACAGACCACTGATCAAATAAATTACATAAATGAAAAGTAAATTAACTATAGGGAGCCTGATGTAGGCCCAAAGCACACCTGGTAATGCCAGGCCTTCAGTAGTCTCAAATGCCATGGATTTCATAGCCAAATTCATCTCCAGGTGTGTCAGAGTTCCTTAAGGACCTCAAGAATCTCGGGCAGTGCTCACATCTAGACTTTTCATAACAGGGATTGAGTAAGTGCAGTGTGGAATGGCCAGCCCCAGTATGCCAGAGTTCAAAGGAATCTCAAAAGGATCCCAAGGCAGTACACACACTGAAGGAGCAGAACTTAGGGACTTAGGAGTAAAGTGAGAGTGCTTGACATAGTTTTGAAAAGTTTTTGACAGGAAAACAATGCTGAAATGACTCTATAAGTAAAGGGTTTTTTTCCTGAAAAATAAGAATTGATTTAGTAGTAAAGCAATTAGAGAATGATGAACTTTTGAAAATCAGCAAACAACCTAGTTGGTTACAGAACAACTAGGTCCAGCATCACTCAACAACAAATTTCACACAAGGGTTGTGGGGATTGGGGACACAATAGAACATCAGTGTGTATGGGGGAGCAATTAACAACAGGGTGCACATAATCTTTCCAAGAGCTTTATAGGATTAACAAGTTGGTTAGCAAATAGGTAGTAGAGTCATAAAATAGCCATGTAGAAAGACATATTAACACTGGACAAGTTAGAACACATAGCCAGAGTTACTTTGTAATATTAGACAACTTAGCAAAGTAGATCAAGCAAGAACATAAGTGAACAGACTAGGAAAACTCACAAGTATTCGTAGTTTAAACATGTTGACAGATTGAACCTGCTAGATAATGCAATAGGTAGGTTATTATAAATTAGACATGCTAATCACAAATTTAACAGAACATGATTTAGCCATGCTTAGGCGAAACAACAATTAAGCAGTGTAGTTTATACATGCTGGTTACATATTAAGAAAACAAGATGGTAAACAAGAATAGGGTTAGGGCTTATGATCATTGAACTTAAACATCAATGAAACACATAAAGTTGTAGACTTTGAAACTGAATTAGGACATACTAGTTAGGGAGAGAAGAACACAGAATACAGAGCAAGTATTGTGCAATAGCTAGCCTTGTCTTACAACCGGCTAGTTCAGTGAAGATTGCAAGTAACAGAGAAGAACAAAGAGATATTTTAACTCTAAGAGGGTTTTGAACTAATGTTCGTAACTAGAAGTGAGAGTAGAGGAGAGTATATATAGTAGTTAAGAATTAAACATAATAAGGTAAAAGATAAATTATTCAACTATTAGGAAAATTTACAGAATCAATCATGCATAAAATCAGTAAAGTCTCCCCTAATTAAGGGGTAATCAGCCAAAGGTAAAGAGCAAGACAATATTTAAGGAAAGAAAAATCAAGTAAGGTTTAAGCACATCGTGGGGAATTAGGGGTAAATAAGCACGAGTTTAATTAAGGAAATAATTTTGAAGAATCTGTAAGTATCACAGTTAATCAAAATAAGGTTTCAAATAAAGGAATAATCAAGATCAGCATATAAGTTTCAATGGAACAAATTAGTGAATCAAAACTCAAAATAACACTGATTTAAAGAAAAAAAATATACGTTTTCCATGAATAAAGAAATGGGCCAAGTATAAACACGCAGGATCAGTCGAGAATAGAATCCCAAACCCTAGTAGAGACATAATAGGGTAAACAGTGCACAAGTAACACGGTCAAACTCAGAATCCAAACAAAAATATCAAAAATTGGGGTTTTAGCACATACTAATTAGGGTTGAGGCAAACTCAACATAATCGGTAAAAAAAAACACATAAGCATAGAAGATTAAACACTTAAAAGTCAAAAAATATTTTGGAGAAAAAGTATTTTCAGGAAACCCTAGTTTAGGAAAATGGAAAGCTACTCGAAAAATCAGAAGATTTTCATAAAAACATGTGAAATAAGTTCGATCCATCTCAGATCTGTACAGATCTGAGAAGTTCAAAGGAAGAAATTAGGGTTTTAAAAAATAACACAGATATGAAGATATAGGTGTGAAATCCATATGTTTAAGGCGAAATAAGAAGATCTTACTCGAAATCGAACCAGAATGGCCTGAAACAGGCAAGAAAGAGCCAAAGGCATAAGCAGACTAACCCTGGTCCCTTGAGGACATTAGAGACGGAGGTAACCAGCATAGGAGAGGCCATTAGAGGCATGGGGTGGTGAGAAACCACCATGAACGGCGACGGATGAGTGAGAACGAGAGAGAGTTAGGGTTAGAATTAGAGAGCATCATATGAAGAATCAGATGATGAAGATGGGGATGAACAAGCGCTCATGGCAATTTGTGAATTATATGAGGAATCATATGAGGAATCAGAGGTAAGTATATCTCATCTCAAAAACAAGATTACGTTCTTATCTAAAGAAAAACTCTCTGAATTATTACTTGACTTCATTGATGATTTTGAAGAAATAAATAAAGAGAAGGAACAAGTGTCTAAGGAGTGTGTAATGTTAAAAGCAAAGTGTAAGAACCTAGAGCTCAGAGTAAGTGAATCTGTGTGTGAAAACACTGCTCTGAACAACCAGGTTCATCCACTTGAAACAAATGTCCTAGAGTTAAAATCTGAAAATTTAAAACTGAAACTAGGAACCAGTAAGAAGACATCTGACAACTCTCAACTCATCTTAGAAGAAAATGTAGGCAGACTAAAGGATGAGTTGTATAAGAAAGATGAACAGATAAGAGTGTTGAAGGAGGAACTTGTTAAGGTTAAGCATGAACTGGACAGAACATGCAAATGGAATAAATCCTCTGATGCCTTAACATGGCTACAAGAAAATCACAATAGCAACAGAAGAGGACTTGGCTTTGGGAGTCAACTGCCTAAATGGGATCCCTAAAGCAAGTACCTCACACTTCCTGAGAACAAAATTTGTACCCACTGTGGTAAGACTAGTCACTACAAAATTGAATGCAATGCAAAAGAGCAGGCCAGTCAAAAGAATGAAAGTTTTGTTCGAAAGAAAAATTGGAAGTTTTGTTCGAAAGAAAAATTGGCTACCAAATTGGGCTAAAAGGAACTTAATTCATTCTCTTTCTTATAGAAAGGGACCCAAACTAGTTTGGGTTCCTAAGACTAACCCCTAATTTTCATCTGTAGGTTCAAGTGAAAAGGAGTCAAATATGGTACATGGATAGTGGCTGCTCAAAACACATGACTGGGAATAAGGAACAATTCCTTTCACTTGAGAACCTCAAAGGAGGAAATGTCTCCTTTGTAAATGGGAAGAAAGATGAAATCATTGGGGTTGGTAAGGTAGGTAAGGATGACACACGTTCCATTGAGAACGTTTACTTGATAGATGACTTGAAATATAGCCTGATCAGTGTGTCACAACTGTGTGACAGAGGTAACCTGGTTGCATTCACTTCTACAAAATGCTTTGTAATTAATCTTATCACTGATAAGATTGTTCTACAGGGAAAAAGAGCGAATAATATCTATAACATAGACCTGTCCACACTATCAGAAAATAAATTAACATGCTTGAGTGTGCTGGACAGTGATCCCGTCCTTTGGCACAAAAGACTTGGACATGCCAGTCTAAATCAACTCAACAAATTAGTTTCCAAGGACTTGGTGATATGTCTCCCTAACATTAAGTTCAAGGAAGACAAAGTTTGTGAGTCTTGTGCAAGGGGGAAGCACGTAAGATCTTCCTTCAAAAGAAAGAAAGTGATAAGTACCACCAGGACGTTGGAACTGGTCCATATGGATCTGTGTGGTCCTATGAGAACATTAAGCAGATGTGGTAAGAAATATGTAATGGTGCTTGTTGATGACTATTCTGGATTTACCTGGATATTGTTCCTAACATCTAAAGATGAAGCATTTGATATATTTACTTCTTTTGTTAGAAAAATTCAGAAACAATTAGGAAATCAACTTGCATCAATAAGGTCTGATCATTGCACTGAATTTGAAAATGCCAAATTTGCTGAATTTTGTGATGAACATGGCATATCATAACTTTTCTGCCCCCAAAACTCCACAACAAAATGGAGTGGTTGAAAGAAAGAATAGGACACCTGAAGATATGGCTAGCACCATGATTCTTTCTAGTAAACTACCTCATAGCTTCTGGGCAGAAGCTATAAACACTGCATTCTATATGAGAAATAGGTGCATGACTAGACCACTTGTGGAGAAGACACCCTATGAGTTACTTAAAGGGAGAAAGCCCAATATATCCCATCTTAGGGCTTTTGGCTGTAAGTGCTTTGTGCACAACAATGGCAAGGATTCCCTAGGTAAGTTTGATCCCAGAAGTGATGAGGGAGTATTATTGGGATATTCTTCACATAGTAAGGCTTATAAAGTGTATAACAAAAGAACTATGTATGTTGAAGAAAGTGTGCATGTTGTTTTTGATGAAACTAACATTTTCTCTTGGAGACAGGAACAGGAAGATGAAGAAATTGGGCTGGTCAGAAACTCAAACCAAACTGGAGCAACATTGGAAGAAGGAATAGGTGATGAAACAGGTCCATCTACCCCGGGAAACTTGACAGGGGGAACTCAACAACAAACCTCATTGGAACCTGTCCCTGAACCTGTTCCACAACAACAAGGCACTATAGGATCATCAAGTTATGACCAGTTGGTTGTAAAACCACACATATATCAAAGTATAACTGATCTAACATCTGGAATCAAAACCAGATCTTCTCTGAAAAATCTGTGTGCTTTTGATGCTTTTCTATCCTTAATCGATGCTGAAGCTTTGTAGGATGCAGACTGGGTAAATGCCATGCAAGAAGAACTCAATCAATTTGAAATAAGTCAAGTTTGGCATCTGGTACCTAGAACATTAGATAGACTAGTGATTGGCACAAAATAGGTCTTCAGAAACAAACTCGATGAAGATGGAACAGTTATAAGAAACAAGGCAAGACTGTTGGTTCAAGGATATAGTCAAGAGAAAGTCATAGAATATGATGAAACCTTTGCTCCTGTGGCAAGGTTGGAGGCAGTCAGTCTCCTCATAGCATTTGCTGCTTACATGGAATTCACCCTTCACCAGATGGACGTCAAGAGTGCCTTCCTGAATGACTACCTAAAAGAAGAAGTATTTGTCAAGCAACCTCCGGGGTTTGAAAGCAAGGAGAATCTTGATCATTTGTAAAAACTTGACAAGGCACTGTACGGACTCAAGCAAACAGCAAGAGCATGGTATGAAAAGCTATCAAAATTCTTGCTGAGCATGACTACAAGAGAGGTAAAGTTGACAACACCTTATTCTTGAAGGAAAAAAGTAAAGATCTCTTGGTAGTGCAGATATATGTAGATGACATAATCTCTGGGGCAACTTCTGAAAAACTAAGTATAGAATTTGCTAAACTAATGGGGAGTGAATTTGAAATGAGAATGATGGGGGAGATTAATTTCTTTTTAGGCTTACAAATGAAACAAAATTCAAATAGAACTATGACCCATAAGCAAAATATGTGAAAGAGTTGCTCAAAATATTTAAAATGGAACACTCAAAAGAAATTGACACCCCTATTGCAACAACCACAAAACTAGATGTAGATGAACCTGGTTCATCTGTTGATCAAAAGTTTTATAGAGGGATGATTGGGTCATTATTGTATCTTACTGCCAGTAGACTTGATATTGTTTTCAGCGTAGATCTTTGTGCAAGATTTCAGGTTAATCCAAAGGAATCCCACTTAACTGCAATGAAGAGAATCTTGAGATACCTAAAAGTCACCACTAACCTCTGTCTTTGGTATCCTAAAGGTGGTAGTTTTTATCTTGTGGGATATGCTGATGCTGACTATGCCGGCTTCTTGGTATATAGAAAGAGCACATCAGGTATGGAACACTTTTTGGGCTCATGTCTTGTGTCTTGGGCCACTAAGAAGCAGAATTCAATAGCTCTATCCACTGCTGAGGCTGAGTATGTGGTTGCAGCCTCATGTTGTGCTCAACTATTATGGATTAAACAACAATTTATGGATTTTGGTATAGAGGTTGGATGCATCCCTATCTTCTGTGATAACACTAGTGATATTAGTATGACAAAGATCCCCGTTCATCATAAAAGAACAAAGCACATAGATGTTAGACACCATTTCTTAAGAGACAACTATGAGAATGGATTAATCTCTATTGAATTCTGTGCCACTAATAAACAGATTGCTGACATCTTTACTAAAGCACTAAGTAGAGAGAATTTTTAAAGGAACATGTTAGAGTTAGGTATGATTAAGATCACCTAACCGAACCAATTCAAAACAAAAATGAAAAAAAAATTGAAAATGAAAAAACAAAATTGGCTAGGAATTCTAAAATTTATGTAAATAATCAGAATAATCATTGCTCAGTTTCATGCTATACACAACATACTCTCTTTCCATCTGTTAATATGACTCTTTGGTTACTAATGATGTTTCGCTATTTTTTGAAAATTGAGGCTTAATCAAGAGATTCCTACAGGATGAACCTGATTCATCAATGCTGGTTCATCTGACATACGAGGTATGTGTTCTCCACTATACACACCTTGAAATATTAATAGTTAATCATGAGCAGAACTCTATCTAAAACAAGCTCTTTTCAAAATCTAGTATTTATCCTAAATTTGAACATGTTCCGTCTACCCAAAAGAGTCCAATCGAATTAAAGAGCCTAGATTATAGGGTAGTCATAACTGTCACTTTTTAACTGACACTTCTAAACCAATTAGACTTCTTCTTGACCCAAATTACACTCGTTGTGAATTAATTAACCATTCCTTTAAAAACCCATCATCATCACTTCTCTAAATCATCATTCACTTCTCCTCCTCAAGTCATAATCGTCGAAACCCTTTCAACCTTCTGCTCAAACATCTTGATCCTAATCTTCTTCCTTTCTTCAACAAAAATTCATCACAATGGCTAATACTCCACCACCTGCTTCATCCTCCTCCACCACACCTGACTATAGTATCACACTCGAAGATACTGGTTCTACCCCATCTCAATCAAATTCTTCCGTTCCCATCTCAATCCCATCCCACCACCCCTCAAAACATTCCAGTTCTGCCTCCTCCACTCACCCCCGTTGTTCAACCAAGTACTAATCCAGAACCCAGGAGAAGACGTGTCAAAATGCTCGCCAGAAAAACAGTGGCTACTGGCTCTCTAGCTAAGAAATTGAATGCTAAGCTTCAAGCCAGCTAGGCTCAAGAATCTGAGAACTCCAATGACTCCTTCAAGTCAGCAACTGAGGGGGAAGCAATAGGTTCATCTGATTCTGAACATGTATCATCAACTCTAAACCTGGTTCTGAGCCTGAACCCGTCATTGCTAAAAATAGGTTTTTTCTGATTGGGTCTGTGGTGGATGTGGAAGTTCCCGATAGGCGACGAAGTAAATATAATATTGTGAAAGAAAATGAGAGAGAGGGAGGAGGAAGTACTGTGAGGGGAACAGGGGTAGAAGGTACTCCATTGACAATTTGTGGTACTGCTCAGTGGTAATTGAAGAAGGAGCCAAAGACTTAGGGGGAAGCAACTCAGAAGAGGCTGCTGAGGGTTGGAAAATCTTCAACATGCAACTGATGAACTTGGTTCATCCATTGAGGAAACCTTAGCTGACCTTATGATAAAGTTAGGGGAGAGTTATAAACCCAAGAAGAAGAGGACACCCAAGGCTAAGAAGGCTGACACTCCAGTGATGACTAAGAAAAGAAAAGCCACTCCCTCTGCTGAAACCCCTCTTCCAAGAGGAAGAACTATAAGAAGTGCAATTAGGCAGAGTGAAGAGGAGTTGTAGAAGGCTTTGAAGGAAAGTAAGAGAAAGAGAGCTGAAAAAGGGAAGGCAAAAGTGTTTGAGGCTGTTGAAGTTGAGGAGATGGACCTGGTCCATCGAGAAGAAAAAATGGTAGATGCTGAGGTTCAGACACCCAAACCCAAGAAAGCCAAGACTTCTTCCAAGAAGTCTGCATCTGCGTCTTCTACACCCTCAACTATTTCCAAGAGGACTGGGTCTACACTAAAATAAAAGAAGGTTAGAATTGATAAAGAGGAAGATTGGAGTGGTGAAGAAGCAGAGGAGTCTGGTGGAGAGAAAGACAATTTGACCAAATTTGGGAAGCGCACAATTTTGAAGGGGAGACTGTTGAAGGATGTGGAGGAGTCTGGTATGGTCTACCTATTGGATACTTTGGAGGTGCATGGCTGGAAGGACATGGTCCTTCAGTTGGATGGCAGGTTGCCCAGGAGTGAGATTGTAGAGTTCATGCCCAATGCTGAGGTCAAGTATGGCAGGGTTTCCAGTCAGGTCAAGGGGACCAAAATCACCTTTGATGGAATAGAGCTGGGCGAAATACTTGGGATACCTTATGAAGGTTATGATGATTATACGAGGCAGAAGTGGCCCAGCCTGGATGGTCTTCCTTTTGCACTGCAAATTACAGGAGGTTCAGTGACAACGCTGAAGAAGTGGAACCAAGGGCAGTTTACAAAAGCGAGATGAAGCCCCCTCACAAGGTGGTCTTTGAATTCATCAACAAATGCGTATTGCCAGGAAAGAGAGAAGGCACATAGCGAACTACATGGACTTAACTCTCATGGAGTGCCTGGACAGTGGCAAACAAATCAACTGGCCTTACTTTATCATTCAACTAGTGGACATGGTGGTCAATGGTTCCAAGGCCCATGCCATCCCATATGGTTTCATCCTCACGACTGTGCTGGCTTACTTCAAGGTGCCCCTGAAGAAGGCAGAAATGGCCACTGTCAAGGACTACTTTGGAAAAAACACGCTTTTGGCATGTGACTATACTGTAAATGTTCTTGACATTGAACCTGGTTCATCCAGAAAAATGCCAGTGAATAGCAAAGTCAGGGTGCTTGTGCAGGAAGGTGAGGCTAAGGATGCTGAAATTCTTAGACTGGAGAATCGTCTTTCAAAGGTTGAAGCTGAGAGAGATGCTCTCAAGACTGATCTTGCCAAAGAGAAGGAGAAGAATGAGGGGGTTCTTCAGAACATGTTGTCTCTTCTCCAAGCAAAGAATCCAGCCTCCACCCCTTCCCAGCCTTAGTTGTCCAGTGTCATGTCTTCAACCCTCTATGACCCAGACTCGAGATTTTTTTTCTTCTTTTGCTCATGGTAGTAACTGTTTTATTTCTTTATGTGGATGGTGGTTGAACTATGCTTCTATCAATGAATTTTGTTATTTCTGCTCTTATTTTTGTCTCACTCTCTTTGATAGTTTGCATTTCTTGTTTCACTATTGATGATTAATCCATGTTTGCACTTGCAGTTGCCCCAGTGGCCATGAGTAATTCTTATAAATCTGGTAATTCTAACATTTTGCAACTTTTCGATGATTCGAAAAGGGGGAAGATGTGCTATACTTTGAATATGTTATATTTATAACCTAATGAACCTGGTTCTTTATGACAAATGCTTAATACTCTAAAAAGTGTCAATGTTGGATTAAAGTGGTTACATGCCTAAGCACAGAGTTTGTCATCATCAAAAAGGAGGAATTTGTTGGATCAAGAAGCTGAATTGTTTTGAAGATTGACAAGGGAACTCAGATTTGAACCAGGTCCATCACTGGAGACATAGACACATGCAGTGTTAAGGGCACGTGAGGTGCACAAGCAGGAGATAAACGAAATTTGTGATCTAAAGAGATATCTCCTGATCGAAAAGGTTTCAAATTGATAAGGAGATGGACTCCTTATTCAGTAAGAACAGAATCAAGATAATGGAGGATTTAGGGAGTTGAGATCAACTAAAACTCTTCCACCAAGGAAGAGTAGCATTTGAATTCTTGTGAATCTCTTTGTCTGCTAATCCTATATATTGTTAAGTGTTCTTATTGTACATGTACGCACAAACGCAGAAGCAAAACAAGAATTGAGAGCAAAATTACCAAAGCAATTTTGCAAGCAGTTCGTGTGAGAATTGAGTGTGCGACTCTGAAGCTACTTGAACCAGCTAGAAGAACTAATTCCATCTGTGGTCTTTCAGTCTAGTTTATTTGTAGTAGGTGATTAAAACTTGTACCTTTCAGCTTGATCTAGAAGCAATTGTAATAGGTACTGAGTGTTCAAGTTATGGTTAACTAAAATTTTGTCGCAAATAGCTAGAGGCTAGTTTGCCACAAAGGGTTAAAGTTAATCCTTAGGTTTACAAAAGGGTTTAGTTTGTAAATGTTGTTTAGATCATTGATTTAGTGAAGAGTTTGGGAGAATCCTACTAGGAAGTTGGTCCTGGTTTTTTCACCTTTTGAGCCAGGGTTTTCCACGTAAAATTGTTGTGTTCTTTAAATTCTGCATTTATTATTTCGCAAACTGTAGGAGTTGGAACACATAGAAGAACTTGGTCCTTATACAACTAATGCACGCGAAAATTGGACACCACACGAATCACCCCCCCTCTTGTGTGGTATTGACGTTTAGAACATCAATTCAGCAATTGAATATTTGGGAAGTGGTACATATTTATGGCTTGGAATGTTTTGCCGCTATTTCTCAAGTATCAATGTGTTTTCTTCATAACCAACGTGTCATATGTCACTTCAATTTAATGCATGTGTCACGTGGCCTCCGTAGATTGGGTTCGCGATTCTTCAACGGTTTTTAGGGCTTTCTTGCGTCTGCGTCAGTCACGAAGTGACTGTTTCATTATGACGTTTCCATCATGACTTACTTTACATGGCGGTTGCTTCATCTTATAAATACCACATGTGTCTTTAGTTTCACGAAACCTTCAACCTACAGTGTTCTCCTTCTTTAATCGTTCTTGTTCTTCAGCACGTATTATTTTCTTGTACAACCATATCTTCATCAAACCCCGATCCTCGCAAAGTAGTAATTGTAGATGAACTTCCCCCTTCAATTGCTCCTGTTAGGATTAGAAGAGGAGGTAGATTTTGTAGCTTAGGAGCTTTATCTGTTCGTGGTTCTACTTCTCAACCCAACATTGTTACTCCTTCTTCTTCAAGGACTAGGGCTTTTTCAACCCATAGATCTTCTGCCAGAAATAGGGAATCAAGGGAATCCATTCATGAACCAACATTTGATGAAATCGTTCCTGCATACTACTGATCGTGAATCAATTAGGAACCAAGTTACTTCTTTAGCTTCCATGATCGTGCCGATGTTTATCCTTCTCATATTACTACCGGCTTATTCGAAGAGAGTGTCATTGGAAATATGATTTTCCAGTTTTAGTTCATGGTTCAAATCAAAGGATAACTTCATACCAAGCTGGTTATTCCTTTGTCTATACATATCCTTTTACCTTAGGTTTCAGACCACCTATTGACCAAGTGATCATAGAATTTTGTTGTTTCTTTAATTTTTGTTTAGGACAGATTGGTCCTATCGTCTGGAGGGTTGTTGCATGTCTTAGATATCTAACCGATTTGGCTTCCTTACCTTTCACCTTTCGACACTTGCTTCAACTTTACTCCCCAAAGTTATTTTGTTAAGGGGTTTTTACTCTCGTAGCCAGAAACAAAAGGGTTTTGGTTAGCCCTGAGGAGGATAGAGATTGTGGCTGGTACGCCCATTTCAATGCTGCTCCCACAAGTGGCTTGGTGGGTGAGGAAAACATGCCCTTTCCAAAAAAGTGGAATTTTGCACGTGAGTATTTTTATTTAATATATCTCTTCTTCTTTTATGAAGGAAAACTTATAATCTCGTGGCTGTTTTTCCCTTTTCAGCAACCATTGAAGTTTTTGATGAAATACCAAACTTCCATGCTTGGGTAGAGAAATTACTGTCAGTTGATCCTATGGAAGGAAGGTCTTGGAAATACCATTCTCAAAGGTTTTGATGTAAAGTCAAGACTCACGGTATCCTTCTCTTGAACTTTATTCCTTTCCTTTATATATATTTGGAGGTTACTAACTTTTTCCTCTGCTAGGGTTTTCCATTCGAGGTGTCAGTCCTGCATCTATCACTTCATCAAGTCTCTTTGGCCCTTGCTCAAGAGATGATTTTAAGTTCTTCATCAAAGAGAAAAGCAGACGGAGCTCGTGGCTCTGAGGGTGAAGAGGAACAAGAAGAGGGTTCCTTAGTGCGCAGGCCTCAAGCTAGGAGGCGCGTTATTTCGGATGATGAAGCCACCCTTCCTCCAAGTTTAGTTCCTTTGAATGAACCTGAAAGAGCTGCTTTAATGAGTTCTGATGAAGAGATGAATGTTTCCCCTCATGACTCTACCGATCAACTATTTTCCCGTGGTTTTGACAGTGAGGATTTTTGTCATGTTTCTGAAGAAGCACCCCGTGCCTCTTTTCCAGTGTCCGTTCCTATTGGTTCTCAGATTTCCGCTCTTGTTACTGCTACTACTGCCCCCCCCCCCCCCCCCCCCCCCCCCGTGGCTATTTTTACTTCCTTAACTATCCCTATTACTACCACTTCTCATGTTAAAATTGGTACTTCTAGTAGCAATAGGATGATGAAAAAGGTTACCATAGAAGTCCTCGAGGATGGTAATCTGTTGAAAAAATCTGGTCAAGCCGTCGTATGGCTAAAGCCTCTACTTGGCCCAGTTGAGAAGTCGAAGTTGGAATGTCACAGTTCCTTGACGTGGATGAATGATATTGTTCATTCATCTTTAAGGTACAAGTCTTAGCTCTTTCCTCTATTTTCCTCGTGATTTTTTATGTTTGTTTGATAATCACTTCTTACTTTTCTTTTGTAGATCAACTTGATAGGAACATAGCTTATGAAAAGAATTGTCCATACTAAGCGTCTAGTCAACGATTATCGTACAAAGGCGAAAAACTGGAAGGAACAATTCGAGGGTCTTCAGTTGGAAAAAGAAGTTTTAGATGAAGAGAAGTGTGCTTTGGAACAACAAGTAAGAATGATGGCGACAGAATTGGCAATTGGAAAAGCCTCTTCCAGTCAAGTGGGCAAGGAAAAATACATCCTTGAGTCTTAATTTGTGGAGAAACTTTCTAAAGCTACTGAAGAGATTAGGGGTTTGAAAGAACTCCTTAATCAGAAGGATACCTATGCCGGGGAGCTTGTTTAAACACTCACTCAGGCTCAAGAAAACCTCCGTGCTTCTTCTGAGAAGGTCCAGTTCTTGGAGAGACCCCTCGTCCCTTTGAAGGCTTCTTATGATGCATATTTGATTGAAAAACAAGAATTGAAGGCTGAAATTGAGCAATGGGAGAAGGACTATGAAGCCCTCGAAGATAAATCAACACTTGATGTAAGCTGGGCTTATTTGAACACCCTCCTCGAGACTTTGGTGGAGGCTAGCAAGGAAGGCTTTTACTTGAATGTTGAGATTGCAAAGTCCAAGGAAACTATTGAAAAAACTCAGCAAAGTCAGAAACTTTCCTCACCTGAGGTCGGTTCTCCCGAAGGTGATGAACTTACTCCAGGTGAAGTTGATGTTCAAGCCACTTATGCTCAAGTTGAAGCTTCTCCCGTTGCTAATGATGCCATATTGGATTCTGCCTCTCCTGCTGCTGATAGTGCTACTTTGGATTCTGCCCCATAGTGTTCTTTTCAACACTTAGTTTGTTTCTTGAACTTTTGATGGGGAGTTTGTCGTTTTTTTATTAATTTTTTGAATGTTTGGAAAGTTTTTACCCCTGGTCCATTTTGGGGTTTATTATCAAATACCTTGGTTTTAACTAATTTTATACTTAGTTTTAGGCAGGTTTAATATATAATATTTCGTTTGAGTTTCTGTTTTACTCTTTGACTTGCAATTAAAAAATGCTTTAGCATTTCGTGATTTTGGTATAGACACGAATTTTATAAAATAGGGCCCTTTTATAAACGACACTAATGAAGAAGACGTCTCAACTTCATATTGGTGTAAGTATTTGAAAGAAGCAGGAAAATACATATTTCGAGGAAATTTCGTGAATAATTTGAGGAAGTTTCATATTTTGAACTTTCAAATTATATAACACTTTACATGTATTCAAGTTAATTTTTGTACAACATCTACAGCTCTTTCATAAGTGTTTTTCTTATAACAGATTTCAACAAATTCTAGGGTATATCTTGCAACCCATGACTAATCATTTCCCTTAACCTAAGTACTCGTAGGATCTCATAATTTACATCCGCGAGTTTACACTTTATCAAATCTTATTACAAAGGTTTTTAAATCAGACGTTTCTTTTGCTCTTGATTAGCTCTTGACTTTTGATTTTCAGGGTTGATCCAGGATTGACTCAAATTCTAACTCTTTGTCTTGTTTGACTTTTAGTCTTCTCTGCCCTTTATAATCCCCCAAGTGTTAGAGCTTTGAAGTATGAAATCTTGAGCACTTGATTATTCATTCCATGTGGTCCATTTCCTGAAAGGAAAATACATACGGGACTCAGAGGTATATTTTTAGATGATGACTACTTAACCCTTTTTATTTCCATCAGAAAGGTTATAACCTAGACCAAGAATAATTTTGTATCCCCCGTGTCTTTCAGGTCTAAGATCATCATTTAGTGTGGGCTAGCTTTTTGCCAATCATCTAAAATTGTTAGTATAATTTAACTGAACAAAACAAAATCGTAGTAAAGTGATACCTGACCGTGGGTATTTCCCTTGCTTAGAAATAATAGTTCTTCAAATGAACAACATACCAATTCGAAGGTAACATCTTGCCATCCATGGTTTCTAACTCATAAGGACCTTTCCCAGCGATACCTCAAACTTATAAGGACCTTCCGAATTTGGGTTTATTTTCCTGCTTTGGTTGTTTTTGTTGATTGAGAAACCTTTTTGAGAATGAAGTCCCCAATCTTGAAGTATCTGAGATGAGCTTTCCTGTTATAGTATCATTCGATAATTTTCTTCAGTGTTGCCGTTCTTATTAGAGCCGTTTCTCTTCTTTGCTCAAGTAAATCCAAATTCGTTCTTATCTCTTCATCCTTTGATTCTTCTTTTGCTTGTGTGAATCTCGTACTTGGCTCTCCTATTTCGATCGGGATTAAGGCTTCTGAACCATAAACAAGTGAAAATGGAGTTTCTCCCATGCCTATCTTTGCTGTTGTTCGATAAGCCCATAATACTCCTGGTAACACTTTTGGCCAATTGAATTTTGATTCCTCTAATCTTTTATTTAAGTTATTAATAATAATATTGTTTGTTGACTCAACTTTTTCATTTTCCACGGGATGATAAGGTGAGGAAGTTATTCGTTTGATTTGCCAACTTTGAAAAAATTCTATGACTTTCGAGCCTAAAAATTGTGGGCCATTATCTCATATGATTTCTTTTGGCACTCCGAATCGACATATAACGTTCTGCCAAATACAATCCATTACTTCATATTCTCGCACTTGTTTAAAAGCTCCTGCCTCTAACCATTTGGATAAATAATCTGTTAATACTAACAAAAATCATACCTTTCTTTTAGCTTGTGGCAAAGGACATACAATATCCATTCCCCACTTCATGAATAGCCACGGGGAAATAACCGTATGTATTAGTTTTTCTGGGCGATGCATGTTATTGCTATATCGTTGGCATTTATCACACTTTGTTACAAAATATTTTGCATCTTCCTCCATTTTAAGGCAATAGTATCCTGCTCTGATTAGAGTTTTTACCAATGATTTACCTACTGCGTTGTTAATTTCCACAATTCCCCTCATGGTCCCCCGAACATTTTTCGATATAGATTTCCTTGAATTAAGCAATAACGAGCAACCTTTCGTCGAAGCACATGAGACTCTTTTTTGCCTTCAGGTACGGTTCCATACTGCAAAAAATTAACAAGTTCGTTTCTCCAATCCCAAGTCAGATTATTGAAACTTACCTCGTTTTTATCCTGGTCTAGTGTTGAATGAAATAAATGTATTACAATAGCATTTTCTGCATTTGTTATTTCCGCAACTGTTGCAAGATTAGCTAATGCATCTGCTTCCGCATTTTCTTCCCTATGTATTTGCACAATCTTCCATGATTGGAATTGCCTTATCAACTCTCGTGCCTTTTCCAAATATTGTTGCATTCGTGCCTCCCTGGCTATGTAAGTCCCCTGCATCTGGTTGACTACCAGCTGAGAATCGCTTTTAATTACGATTTTCTCTATAGAGAGTTCACGTGCCAGTTCTAACCTTGTAATTACAGCTTCATATTCTGCTTCCTTGTTAGTTATGGGGTAACATTTAATTGCTTGTCTTATACTTTTTCTCGAATGTGGGATTAAAACAATACCTAAACCTGCTCCTTTAACATTCGAGGAGCCATCAGTAAATAGAGTCCACGTACCTAGATTAGATCCGGTGAATATTTGTAATTCATTTTCTACTTCAGGAACTATTTCTGTACAAAAATCCGCTACAAAGTCTGCTAAAACTTATGATTTTCTTGCAGTTCTAGGTTGGAAAATGATATCGTACTCACTGAGTTCTATTGCCCACTTGGCTAATCTTTCCGATAATTCTTATTTATGCAAAATATTTCTTAGAGGATATGCAGTTATTACGAAAATAGAGTGACATTGAAAGTAAGGTCTCAACTTCCTAGATGCCATAACTAATGCTAAAGCAAGTTAGTCTAGATGAGGATATCTTGTCTCAGCATCCAACAAAGATTTACTGACATAATAAATTGGAGATTGTTTACCTTTGTCTTCTCGTACCAAAACTGCACTTACAGCCATTTCTAAAATTGTGAGATAAACAAATAGCCTCTCACCATCTTTTTGGTTTGGCAAGCAAAGGAGGATTTGACATGTATGCGTTTAAATGTTTTAGGTCTTGTTGACATTCTTCAGTCCACTCGAACTGATTTTGCCTTTTTAGCAGTGAAAAGAATTTGAAACGTTTCTCCGAAGACTTAGAATAAATCTTCCCAAAGCTGCTATCCTCCCTATCAATCTTTGTACCTTTTTTTTGCTCGTGAGTATATCAGGAATTTCTTTAATAGCTTTGATCTGTGCAGGGTTTACTTCAATACCTCTATTATATACAAAAAAAACCTAAAAACTTACCTGAAGCTATGCCGAAGGCACATTTTTTTGGGTTCTTTATAGCCGTGGAGGATCCCGAAGTATTTGAACGATTTTGAAAATGATCCTCTACTCGTGCAGATTTGACTAGCATATCATCAATTTATACTTCCATAGTCTTTCCCAAGTGTTCTTGAAACATCTTGGTCACCAACCTTTGATATGTGGCTCTAGCGTTTTTCAAACGAAAAGGCATGATTTTGTAACGAAAAGTCTCCCTATCCGTAATAAATAAAGTTTTTTCTTCATCTAAAGGATCCATGTTTATTTGATTATAACCTAAATACGCATCTAAAAAATTCAACAGCTCATGACCTACGGTAGAATCAATCAATTGATCTATATGCGATAAAGGTAGTGAATCTTTTGGACAAGCTTTATTTAGATTAATATAGTATACGCAAACTGTAACGATCCGACCAGTCGTTTTGAGATCCAGCGCGTCGTTAAGCAGTTGGGAGTCTTGAACAACTTCATTTTGGGTATTGTGACTTGTGTGTATGGTCAGAGTTGAAATTCAGGAGGTTCGGAGTTAAATTGAAAGGAAAATTCTCATTCAGAAGCCTTAAGTTGAAGAAATCGAGTAAGACTAGAATTTTGAGTAATCAACCTCGGAAACAAGATCCGAAGGTTCCAGCAGGTTCGTATGGTGATTTCGGACTTGGGCGTATGTCCGGATCGGGATTTGGATAACCCGAGAGCATTTCAGTGTATATTGTGGAAGTCAGCATTTTTGAAGAAATTTCCTAAGTTTGGCTTGAAGCGCATTTCAATGAGATTGATTTCCGTTTGGGATTCCGAGTTTGGGAATAGCTATGTATGGTGATTCTAGAGTTGGGAGCGCGATCGGAAGTGAATTCGGATGTCCGTAGGTCATTTTGAAGTCATTTGGCTAAAGATAGAAATTTGAAGGTTTTTGAGAAGTTTGACTGAGAGTTTGACTTTTTGATATCGGGGTCGTATTCCAATTTCGAAAGTTGGAGCAAGTCCGTAATGTCGAATATTACTTATATGCAAAATTTGGGATCAATCGGATGTGATTTGATAGGTTTCGACATCGGATGTAGAAGTTTGAAATTTCAAAGTTCATAAAGTTTGAATTTTAGCGCGATTCGAGATTTCGGCATTGTTTGATGTGATTTGAGGCCTCGAGCAAGTTCGTATCATATTTTGGGACATGTTGGTATAATTGGTTAAGGTCCCGAGGGCCTCGGGTGGATTTAGGGAGGTTAACGGAATGAATTTCAGACATAAAAAGAAGGAAAATTGCAGAAAATATCTGCTGCATTTTTGGACAGCAAATTGTGCGTCGAAGAGCTAACTTGGGAAGCGTATATATAATAATATATAAGGAATATGAAAATATGCAAAACATGAAAGCTGTAGATCTTGAAGTCTAGTTTTCATAACATTAAACCATTTATCATTTGGAGTTTTGTGCAAAACGTTATGACCAATTGAATACGGCTGGTGGAGCAGTTTTGCCAGAATTTTCTGATGCAGGGAGCCGACTTTAGAAGCTCATATCTCGGGATATATAAAGCGTTATATGGTGTACAACATATCATATTAAATATCTTCGACTCTAATTTCTAAATCTTCAAACCGTTTGTTATTTGGATATTTCTACAAGACGTTATGGGTGTCTTAACAGAAGGTGTTCAACAAAGGAATTTTAATAGGATATACAACCTGTGTAGCACAAGTGCAAGGTACAACTCGATGAAGGAGGGGCAGATTCTTGAAACTCGAATTTTGGCCATTTCTTTCTTTTCTTTCATTTGGCTTGGATGATTTTGGAGAGCATTTCAAGGGGGATTTCATCAAGCATCAAAGGTAAGTTGTTTCTACTTATTTCCAAGTTAAATACAAGATTTATTACATAGATTGGATATGAGAAATTGGGAAAACTGTGGGGAAATTGCAAGAAAACCTAGAATTTATAAAATTTGATTTTAGCCATGAATTTGAGCATGAAAATTGTAACAAAATTGTATATTTGAGTTAGTAAAGTTACGGGTAGAATTTATCTTCGAGAAATTTTGGAATCCGGGCACGTGGGCCTGAGGGCATTTTGGTCAATTCAGTGAGTGGAGTTGAGAAATTATATAATCTGAGTTTTTAGCAAATATTAGAGTATATTTTCATTGGTTTGTCGTTGTTTGGTTAGTTTAGGGGCGTTGTGCATCCATTGGAGTCGTCGAAAGGGCTTAGAAGTCGGTTATGGAACTTCGGAGTGAGGTGAGTCTCCTTTCTAACCTTATAAGGAGGAAATGTCCCCATAGGTTCCTTATTTGTTATGTATACATGTTGTGGGGGCCGCGTACGTACCAAGTGACGAGAGTCCATACGTGGCGACTATATTGCTATGTCGGGTAGCTTTAGGACTCACGAGCATGCCTCTATGTGCCTTATTTGTACCTTGTATGTATTGTAAGTTGTGATTATGATTGAGATGACATGGAAAGGTGAAATATTTTGATTTCAATCCCAGTTGGCTACAGTGATATTGGCACAGTCCTGTTGAGTTCACTATTGAGTCGGTACACATATGTACCTATATATGTATATGCACTTGTTATCGAGTCAACAGACGAGTCGCAGACATGATACGGGATCGTGGGTAGATNATTATTATTATCGAGTCAGCACACGAGTCGCAGGCATGATGCGCGATCATGGGTAGCTTATCATTATCGAGTCAGCACACGAGTCGTAGACTGGAGGCACGATCCTGGGTCAGCTTATATATTATTATTATCGAGTCAGCACACGAGTCGCAGGCATGATGCGCGATCATGGGTAGCTTATCATTATCGAGTCAGCACACGAGTCGCAGGCATGATGCGCGATCGTGGGTAGCTTATCATTCGAGTCAGCACACGAGTTGCATACTGGATGCACGATCGTGGGTCAGCTTATCATTATCGAGTCAGCACACGAGTCGCAGGTATGATGCGCGATCGTGGGTCAACTTATTACTATTGAGTCAGCACGCGAGTCGCATGTATGATTCGCTATCGTGGGTTAGCTTATGACCTCAGTCCTTATGACCACCCTTATGACTCAGGACGGTTGTCTTGTTCTGGTATTGTATTATCACTTGAGTCTGAGTCACTTATAGTGGGATTGACAGGTATTGTGTAAACGGAGGATTTGGCACTTGCAGTTCATTTTCAGTTGTTACTTGGATTACATTATTTCCTTATGTACTTGTTTATTTCTGCTTCACATGCCTACTGCTTTAGCCATATCTCTTTTTATATTATATTGCTGGACCTTAATGAGTATCTAGTCGACCTCTCGTCACTACTCCTTCGAGTTTAGACGGGATACTCACTGGTACATATATGTATATGTACTCATGTTACACTTTCTGTGCATTTTGTTGCACAGGTACCTTTATAGTACAGTGATCAATTTGGGGACTTATACGGGCTGCATTCATCCAGAGGCGTTCCACTGCTTCCAGAGTCTTCCTTCTGTGTACTTACATTTTATATTTATTGCCTTTGTCCAATTTGTTTTTCGGACAAGCGTTGTATAATTGTATAAATTCTTAGAAATTGCTCATGGACTTGTGTCACCGGGTTCTGGGGATGTCTTGGTATTTTTTTTTTTAATTTATTTTTTTGTTTTTGTATAAAGTTGGTTTCTTGCCGTATTTAAATTACAAAATTTATTTATTTAATAATAAAAATGCAAGAAGAGGCTTCGATTCTAAAATGTTAAACAAGAAAGTGTTCCAACTGATTAAGGGGTCGGCTTGCCTGACAGTGGTGTCCGGCGCCATCACAACCCATAGGTTTTGGGTCGTGACACAAACTCTCCATTTACCTGTCACGACCCGTCTCCGGGTTGTGATGGCGCCTGTTGTGGAACCAGGCTAGCCAACCACTACAACAATACTCAATTCATTTACTAGAGAAATTTACTCATTTTTGGCTCAACTCATAGACATACGAAAATTTTAATCATTTAAAACAGTCTAATAGAAGAAGATAGGCTCCAACAATCAATCTATGATCTGGAGTCACGCAGTCATGAGCTACTAACATGAATGTAACTGAGAAATAATACTGAAGTCTTAAGTCTCCAATTTCTAATACAGGAGGGAAAATAAGGAAAGGAGGGACGGGACAGCGAACGCCAGCTGCTACCTCGTCGGCTCTGAGGGATAAGCTGTTGTCACCAATCCGCGTTAAATCTCGGTGCACCTGGATCTGCACACACAGTGTGCAAGTAAGTAACGAAAACAACCTACGG
>ML248436.1:4243-53143 GCA_005239495.1 Nicotiana undulata | reverse complement strand
TTTTTGTAAATTAAACACGACAAGAAATCTATTTAATTCCATAAAACAAGACTCAACACATCCCCAGAACCCAGTGACACAAGTACATAAGCAATTTCTAAGGATTTATACATTTATACAACGCTTGTCCGAAAAACAAATTGGACAAAGGCAATAAATATAAAATGTAAGTACACAAAAGGGAGACTCCGGCAGCTGTGGAACGCCTTTGGATGAATGCAGCCCGTATAAGTCTGCAAATCAATCACTGTACTATAAAGTTACCTGTGCAACAAAATGCACAGAAAGTGTAGTATGAGTACATATACATATATGTACCCAGTGAGTATCCCGCCTAATCTCGAAGAAGTAGTGACGAGAGGTCGACTCGATACTCACTAAGGTCCAACAGTGATAATAATAGACAGGATATAAGGAAAATAGTAGGCATGTAAGACAAATAAACATCGAAATGCATCAATAAGAGGTATCCAAATAACGGTGGAAATCAAGCAAGTCCTGTATCCCAAAGTGAAATCACTCTCATCACTCTGCCGTGGCGTACGGACCGATCCCATAATGAATTCACTCTCATCACTCCGCCGTAGCGTACGGCCCGATCCCATAGTGTAATCACTCTCATCACTCCGCCGTGGCGTACGACCCGATCCCATAATGAATTCACTCTCATCACTCCGCCGTAGCGTACGGCCCGATCCCATAGTGTAATCACTCTCATCACTCCGCCGTGGCGTACGACCCGATCCCATAATGAATTCACTCTCATCACTCCGCGGTGGCGTACGGCCCGATCCCATAGTGTAATCACTCTCATCACTCCGCCGTGGCGTACGATCCATCTTCACTGGTTTTTGTGTTTTCGATGAGTTTGTTCCGGATGATTCACTTTTGGATCCGTCTTTGTCAATTTGAAGCATATGCTAGTGAAGTATTATTCCTATCATTATTTTCGTCTTGTGGTTACGGCCTTGAAATGTAATATAGGCTACATTTATAATAGTATAAGAATGGCCAAAAATCAGAATTTCTTCTTAAGTCAAAAGGGTGCTCTTAGTTAAAGGTGAGGTTCAAATATTCCATAACTCCTTGCCTCACAATCATCTCAAACCCTAGAAAATTGATTCAAACATCATAACATGTTTTAGGAACGATTAATAAATAAATCATCGTGACTATGGGTACGGTTCCCGTGGCATAATCACGATAAGTAAATCCGAATTTGGGTGTGCATTTCATGTGACCCGACCATAACTTCGAATAGTAATTAAAATAAACATATTGTAAATCGCGGGTGCGTTTCACGGTGTCGTGGTTCGAAATATGTACAAAATAAAATGAATGCGCGACATCGCGACTCGTTCAAATAATTTTCATAAACACCAAAAGCGTTTAAATAAATAATTGAAAAGCGGTCAAAAAGTAAAAAATGCAAAATAAGTTTCAAATATGTATTAAATCAAATAATTAGGCCAATTATTAACAGTTGAGCGACTGTGCTAAAACCATGCAACTCGGCAGTGCCTCACACCTTCTTCCGGGTTAACATAATTCCTTACCCGGTCTTCTGGTTTCGCGGACTTTAAAACAGAGTCTAAATTTCCTCGATTTGAAATTTAAAATAAACTAGTGTCATGGGACACCATAGTTATCCCAATTGGAGACTCTTAAATAAATAAATAATTCCATTTCGAATAATGTCACTTAATTTGAAAAACTCCCTATCCCCCTTGATAAAAAAGAGGTGTGACACCTACATTCGTACGAAATCAATCAATCAAGAAAGCATTAAGATTATAATATTTAATTAAGCATGGTGATTAGGTATATTTCTATCCTAACCACAAATCGGCCCCACCCCCATAGAGTTAAGATCGCGCTCTCTTTAATTCTTCTCTAAGCTATACATGGCTTTCCCAAGCATAGCATAGATAGTAAATAGAACCTAACTTCTGGCCAAACAATTAAGCAATTAATCACAGAATTAAAATATAATAATATATTAATGAATTGTAATCAAGGTCAAGTCAACGTTAAACAAAAATATTCATGGCTAAATCACAACCTTAGAATTATGAGTTTTAGCCCCTCATTATAACATCAAAAAAATTCATAAGTGTTGGAATACTAAGAAAAGATAAAGAAATCTGAGATATCCTTGCTCCCGAATGTTTCTCGTGTGTATTATCCTTTAAAAGTGGCTTCTATCCTCCAAAAATAGGCTTAGTCTTTCTTTTACACGCGTTGGGTAGGTCTAGGGCCAAAATAACCTTGTCCCGAGCAAAGTTGGAAAAAAATCACGTCACCAGCGTCCATCCCAGCGCCCCACGCTGGCCCTAGCACTAGTTAATTGAACATACTATCTGGGGTGCCACAGGTGGCATGGGGCACTGCCTGTGGCATTGAAAATCCCACTTTCTCTTTTTTCGTCCGTTTTGGCTCTATTCTCGCACATTCTCCCCCCCCCCCCGCCCGGACTCCCCAGCCTTTCCCACCAACAACCCCCCCCCAACAACCACCACAAAGAANCATTCCCCCCCCCCCCCCCAATTGCTTCCAGATGATTCCTACACATAAAAACCCCCCGGATTAATATAAATAAAAACATTTTACATCCGAAATCCACGAAACAAGAGTAAAACATGAGGCGATATACATATAAATATTTATACTTTAAGCTAAATATCATGTGATGACCCAAGAGGTCATCTTATGAATTTAGACTCCTTTTGAAGCTTATTAGCCATAAAAAGACTAATTTTAAATATTTTGATTTGCGTGCGCAGTTCGGACGTGAAACCGGAAAGCTTTTATGTGAAAACATGAGAAATAGTAATTTCTAGAGTTAAAATTTAATTATAGTTGACTCTGGTCAACGTTTTGAGTAAACGGACCCGGATTTGTGTTCAGACGATCCCGAGAGGTCCGCGATAAAATATGGGACTCGGGCGTATGCTCGGAAATGAATTCCGAGGTCCCAAGCCTTAGAAAACAATTTTTGAAAGTAATTGTTCTGCTGGTTAATTCATGAAATAAATAAATGAAATAATATGTGAAATCTATGATACCGGACCCGTATTTTGGTTTCAGAGCCCGGAACAAGTTCGTTATGTTATATAAGGCATATATGTGATGTTTCATGAGATTCACAGTTGATTTTATGTAATTTGGACATCCGGTCAAAAAGTTAGGAATTTGAGTGTTCTTGAGGAAATCTTGAGTTTGAAGCTAAATCTATAGATGTTGATGTTATTTTTATGATTTAACCGCACGAACAAGTCCGTATGATGTTTTTAGACTTGTGTGCATGTTTGGTTTGGAGCCACGAAGGCTCAGGTAAGTTTCGAGTAGGCTACGGAGTATCTAGACTTAGAAACATACCTCAACAGATGAACATCTGGTGTGCAGGCCTCAGATCTCGCAAATGCGAGGTCGGGCTTCGCAAATGCGAAGCCAATGGCCAGCCTCTGATCTCGAAAACTCAAGGTCCTGGATCGCAAATGCGAAGGACCCTGTTCGCAAATGCGAGGTCCTGTTCGCATTTGCAATATCTCTCGGCAAAGCCCAGGGTTCGCAAATGCGAGACCCGCAACCGGTTATATCAGCTTTTTGACGGGATTTCACTTCTTTTTCAATTTTCTAAAACCTTAAACCTCCATAAGCGATTTTCCAAAGACCCAAACTTCTCCAAACCATTGGTAAGTGATCTCTAACTAATTTCTTTCAATTCGTAACAACTTTTAACAAGATTGCAACCAAAAGTCTAGAGTTTTCATGGTAAAAATTTGATTTTTGGGTATAACTTAGGAATTTCAAATTTCGAGGAATTGGACCTCGAATTGAGGTCGGATTCCAATAACAATTGTATATCTGGGCTTGGGGGAGATTGGGTAAACGAGTTTTGGTCCGAACCTCGAGTTTAGATCAAGCGGGTTCGGGGTCGATTTTCAAATTTGAAAAGGAAAACTTAGGAAGACCATTGATAACATTGAACAAATTGTGATTAGATTCAAGCGGGATAGAAGCAAATTTTAAAGGAAAGCCAGTGCTAGAGCAGTGAAGTACTTGTTAGATCGAGGTAAGTTCTTGGTTTAACCTTGACTTGAGGATAGGAATCCCCACTTATTTTTTATGTGAATGTCATGTGTGTGGTGTATAGGTGAGGTGACGAGTATCTATGCACCACCAAATTGACCGTTAAACATGATCCCTTCCCCGTTTCCAAGTTAATTGATTCTTATCTTAATTGTTCTATGTTCATTATTGTTTCTATGACTACTTGGCCTTGTTACTTTATTTTTAAATATTGCTGTGGTTATTTTTGAAGAGTATTGGTCGTTTATTTGGTTCCCTTGTGGCACATAAAGGTTGAGCAGTTTGGCATTTCTTTTACGGGATATATATATTTATGTTCCTGTTGGTTTCATGGTTGAGAGGATATGGATGAAGTTTATGAGAAAATATAGTTTCTTATTTATAATTGTTGAGACAATAATATTGTGAAAGTCTTGGCCTGTATCGTGAAATTTATAAATAAATTGATATGATATGTCTGGTGGGAGCGGGTTGCACGCCGCAACAAGGAGTGATAAGGGTGGACAGGTGGGATCAAATTGCATGCCGCAAAAGTAGTAATAAGGTTGATATATTTAGAGAGGAGCAATAAGGGTGGATAGGTGGGAGCGGGTTGCATGCCGCAACAAGGATCAATAAGGGAGGACACTTATATTTTTACTGAATTTCAAAGAAAAGAAAGATTTGAAAAGCTTAATGTTTTATTTTACTATTCTTCATATTTTTGGCACTACTTTTATTTAAAGTTAAGGTTTGGAAACTTGGAAATTATTGAGAATTGGATATATCTAAGACCTGGAAAAGGCGACTGAGTTATTGTTATTGTTGTTGCAATATTTATTTATTTGCTTTAGATTTCCTTCTTGCTTCATATATTATTGTCACGGGTTATATCGTTAATTCCCCGCCGTAGCCTCGTCACTACTTCGTCGAGGTTAGGCTCGTCACTTACTCAGTACATAGGGTCGGTTGTACTGAAACTACACTCTGCACTCTTTTGTGCAGATCCAGGTACTAGCCAGCAGTAATGATTTTTAGAGCAGTCATCCATTTATTCGTAGGCACGAGGTATATCTTCCGGCGTTCGCAGATCTCGAGAGTCTTCACCTATTTATAAACAATGTTTTATTATATTCGAAACTATTACACTATTTCTTTCAGCCCAGTACTTGTAGTATTCTTTAGTTGTTCGTGGATTATGACACCAGACCCTAGGGTAGTCTTAGAGTTATTTATATAATTAGTTTGTGGTTCATTTTATTTAATTGTTTATTATTTGATCTTTGGAATTATTCATCGAAAACCAATAGGTTCAGTTTACTTTAAGTTATTTTACTAGGTATGAACGGATAATTAATGCAAAGTAGTTAATCGAATTCTAACATTTGCTTGCATAGAAAGTGTGGTGTTAGGCGCCATCACGATCCCTAAGGTTTGGAATTTGGGTCGTGACAAGTTGGTATCATAGCACTAGGTTGCTTAGGTCTCACAATTCACGAACAAGCTTAGTAGAGTCTGAAGGATCGATACAGAGACGTCTGTACTTATCTTTCAAAAGCTATTGAGTTAGGAAATAACTCCATTTTTATTTCTATTCTATCGTGCGATTCTTGTATCTCAAATACTGATTGGATTCTTGTATTCTCTCGCAGATGGCGAGAACACGTTCTTCATCTTTCGCTGACCCACATTCCGGTCCTCCAACAGTAGCAACTCCTACTAGGGGCAGAGGCCGAGGCCGCGCTAGAGCCCGGGCAGGGGCAGGACTTAGCCTATTGCTCAGGCAGTAGCCCCAGCTGCGGAACCTCAGATCGATATTTATGAGGGTGTTTCACCTCAGACCGTTCCAGCGGGACCAACTCAGGTCCCTGAGGGGTTTATTGCTACCCCGGTTCTTCAGGATGCTTTGGTTCGTTTAGTGGGCCTGATGGAGAGTGTGGCCCAAACTGGCACATTCCCTGTCGCAACAACTGTATCTCAGGCTGGAGGAGGGGTCCATACTCCTGCCACCCACACTCCGGTTCAGACTACTCCTCAGGTTCAGACCCCAACAACTAATCTAGTTGGGATAATTCAGCCAGTTATAGCAGTGTCGCCCGTTGATGGGGCAGCTATGTTTACCGATGCTTTATGGAGACTAGACAGGTTCACTAAGTTATTTCCTATTAACTTCAGTGGTGCTACTTCAGAGGATACTCAGGAATATCTGGATAGTTCTCATGAGGTGTTGCGTAATATGGGGATTTTGCAGACCAATGGGGTCAATTTCGCGTCTTTTCAGATGACTGGTTGCGCCAAGAAATGGTGGAGGGATTATTTGTTGACTAGGCTAGTTGGATCGCCTGCTCTAACTAGGAATCCGTTCTCTTATCTCTTTTTGGAGAAATTCTTGCCTGTTACTATTCGAGAGGATAAGCGTCGTCTGTTTGAGCGACTTCAGAAGGGCAACATGACAGTGACCCAGTATGAGACTCATTTCGTGGATTTGGCTAGACATGCTATCCTCTTGTTGCCCACAGAGAGAGAGAGGGTCAGACGGTTTATTGAGGGCCATTCTCAGCCCATCAGGTTGGAGATGGCCAAGGAGACAGGGATCGAGATTTCTTTTCAAGACGCAGCTAATGTGGCTAGGAGGGTTGAGTCTGTTCTCGGGATGGGAGGTCAAGGGTAAGACAAGAGACCTCGCCATTCTAGTGGTTTCGGTGGTGCCTCATCTGGAGACGGGACTTCATTTAGCAAAGGCCATTCTTCCAGGCCGTTTCATTCAATACTACAGGCTTCACATGGTACTTCAGGAGGTCGTGGTTCTTATGTGCCTCCTTCCGCTCAGCCAGTCTACGGTGCTCCTTCAGCTCCTATTAGAGCACCTCCTCTGCAGAGTTATTATCATGGTCAGCCAGTTCGTCAGGGTCAGTCCTCATATCAGGAGGGATGTTTTGTGTGTGGAGAATATGGGCTTATTGGGAGAGCTTGTCCAAAGTTTCTGGGTAATCAGCATCAGTACCAGGGTTCTTGTGCCATAGTTCCGGCACCAGCTGCAGAACTACCTGCCCAGCCAGCAAGGGGTAGGGTTCAGGTAGTTAGAGGTGGAGGCCAGAATGTTAGAGGTGGAGGCCAAAATGTTAGAGGTGGAGGACAACCTGCTAGAGGTGGAGGTCCTCCCAGAGGTGTGGTTCAAGGTGGCGGGGCCCAGCCTCGACTATATGCATTTCCAGCCAGGCCTGAGGCAGAGTCCTCTAACGCTGTTATTACAGGTATCATCTCAGTTTGTGATAGAGATGCTTTAGTCTTGTTTGATCCAGGGTCTACTTATTCGTATGTTTCATCCTATTTTGCCTCATATTTGAATGTTCCCCGTGATCCGTTGAGTGTTCTTGTTTATGTGTCTACACCGGTGGGGTATGCTATTGTGGTAGATTGTGTGTATCGTTCGTGCGTGGTTGTCATAGAAGGTCTTGAAACTAGTGTGGATCTTTTACTTCTAGACATGGTTGACTTTGATGTTATATTTGGAATGGATTGGTTGTCGCCTTATTATGCCATCTTGGACATTCACGCCAAGAAAATTACTTTAGCATCACCGAGGTTTCCTCGATTAGAATGGAAAGGGACTCCTGGTAATTCTCCCAGCCGGGTAATCTCATATGCTAAGGCTCACCGCATGGTGGACAAAGGGTGTTTGGCTTATTTGGCTCATATTCGTGATTCCGATGCCGAGGTTTCTTCCATTGAGTCAATTCCTATCGTGTGTGAGTTTCCTGAGGTATTTCCTGCAGACCTTCCGGGGATGCCACCCGACATGATATTGATTTTTGTATTGATGTGGCTCCGGGCACTCATCCCATTTCCATTCCTCCATATCGGATGGCCCCACCAGAATTGAAAGAGTTGAAAGAGCAGTTGCAAGATTTTCTAGATAAGGGTTTCATCAGACCTAGTGTCTCGCCTTGGGGTGCACCCGTTTTGTTTGTAAAGAAGAAAGATGGGTCGATGAGGATGTGTATAGATTACCGGCAACTGAATAAAGTTACTATCAAGAACAAGTATCCCTTGTTGAGAATTAATGACCTATTTGATCAGCTTCAGGGTTCTAGAGTTTTTTCAAAAATTGATTTGAGATTGGGCTATCATCAACTGAAGATTAGGGCGTCCGATGTTCCTAAGACAGCCTTTCGGACAAGGTATGGGCACTATGAATTTTTGGTTATGTCTTTTGGGCTGACTAATGCTCCAGCAGCCTTTATGGATTTGATGAATCGGGTTTTCAAGCCCCATCTGGACTTTTTCGTGATCGTGTTCATTGATGACATTCTTATATATTCCCGCAATCGGGAAGAGCATGAGCAGCACCTCCGTATAACACTCCATACTTTGCGAGATAATCAGTTGTATGCCAAGTTTTCAAAATGTGAGTTCTGGTTAGATTCAACAGCCTTCTTGGGTCATATCGTATCAGCTGAGGGCATTAAGTTTGATCTTAAGAAGATAGAGGCAGTCAAGAACTGGCCTAGATCCACTACAGCCACGGAGATCAGGAGCTTCTAGGGTTTGGCGGGTTACTATCGTGTTTTGTGGAGGGGTTCTCATCCATAGCATCCCCAATGACTAAATTGACTCACAAAGGTGCCCCCTTTAAATGGTCAAATGAGTGTGAGGTGAGCTTTCAAAAGATCAAGACAGTCTTGACTTCAGCCTGGTGTTAGTGTTACCATCAGGTTCGGGTTCATTCATGGTGTATTGTGATTCTTCCCGAGTTGGACTTGGAGCAGTGTTGATGTAGGATGGAAGGGTGATTGCATATGCGTCTTGATAGCTGAAGGTCCATGAGAAGAATTACCATGTTCATGACTTAGAGTTGTTTGCCATTGTTCATGCATTGAAAATTTGGAGGCACTATCTTTATGGCGTGCCGTGTGAGGTTTTTACTGACCATCATAGTCTTCAGTACTTATTCAAGCAGAAGGATCTTAATTTGAGACAGCGGAGATGGTTAGAGTTACTGAAGGATTATGATGTCACCATATTATATCATCCAGGGAAGGCCAACGTGGTGGCCGATGCATTGAGTAGGAAGGCGGTGAGTATGGTCAGCCTTGCGTATATTTCAGTTGGTGAGATGCCGTTAGCTTCAGACATTCAGATGTTGGCTAATCAGATCGTGAGGTTCGATATTTCGCCCAGTAGTGTTCTAGCTTGTACAGTCGCTCGGTCTTTTCTAGTTGAGCGTATTCAGGAGCGGCAGGATAATGACCCGCATTTAATGGTCCTTAGGGACATAGTTCGACGCGGTGGTGCCAAGCAAGTTACAATTGAAGATAACGGTATCTTGAGGATGCAGGGTCATATATGTGTGCCTAATGTTGATGGACTTCGTGAGTTGATCCTTGAGGAGGATCACAGTTCTAAGTATTTGATTCACCCAGGTGCAGCCAAAATGTACCAAGACTTGAGGCAGCATTATTGGTGGAGAAGGATAAAGAAGGACATTGTTGCGTATGTGGCTCGTTGCTTTAATTGTTAGCAGGTAAAGTATGAGCATCAGCGACCTGGTGGTTTGCTACAACAAATAGATATTCATGAGTGGAAGTGGGAGCGTATCACTATGGACTTCGTTTTTGGACTCCCACGGACTTAGAGGAAATTTGACGCAGTTTAGGTTATTGTGGATAGGCTGACTAAATCAGCACATTTCATTCATGTGGCAAATACTTATACTTCAGAGCAGTTGGTTGAGTTATATATTCAGGCGATTGTTCGCCTTTATGGTGTGCCTGTGTCTATCATTTCTGATCGGGGTACGCAGTTTACTTCGCAGTTTTGGAGGGTAGTTCAGCGTGAGTTGGGTACCCGAGTAGAGTTGAGTACATCATTTCACCCTCAGACTGACGGGCAGTCCGAGTGTACCATTCAGATATTAGAGGATATGCTCCGCACTTGTGTTATTGACTTTGGAGGTTCGTGGGATCAGTTTTTGCTGTTAGAAGAGTTTTCTTATAATAATAGCTACTAGTAGAGCATTCAGATGGCTCCTTATGAGGCATTATATGGTAGACGGTGCAGATTGCCAGTTGGATGGTTTGAGCCGGGAGAGGCTCGGTTACTGGGTACAGACTTAGTCCAACAGGCCTTGGATATGGTCAAGATTATTCAGGAGAGACTTCGTGCAACTCAGTCTAGGCAAAAGAGTTATGTTGCTCGTAAGGTTCGTGATGTGGCATTCATGGTGGGAGAGAGAGTATTGCTTCGTGTGTCTCCCATGAAGGGTGTTATAAGGTTTGGAAAGAAGGGTAAGTTGAGCTCTAGGTATATCAGGCCATTTGAGATTCTTGATAGAGTGGAGGAGGTAGCTTATAGACTTGCATTGCCTCCAGGGTTATCCTCAGTTCATCCGGTATTCCACGTGTCTATGCTCCGGAAATATCATAGTGACCCGTCCCACGTGTTAGATTTCATCTCTGTCCAATTGGACAAAGACCTGAGTTATGAGGAGGAGCCGGTAGCCATTATAGACCTACATGTTCGTCAGTTCAGGTCTAAGAGTTATCCTTCAGTTCGAGTGCAGTGGAGAGGCCAGCCCGTTGAGGCAGCTACTTGGGAGTCCGAGTTGGACATGCGAAGTAAATATCCACACTTGTTCGCTAATTCAGGTAATCTTCTATGTCCTTTCGAGGACGGACATTTGTTTTAGAGGTGGAGATTGTGATGACCCAACAAGTCATATTATGAATTTAGACTTCGTTCTGGGCTTATAAGCCATAAAAGACTAATTTTAAATACCTCGATTTGCGCACGAAGCCCGGATGTGAAACCGGAAAACTTTTATGTAAAAACATGAGAAATAGTAATTTCTTGAGTTAAAATTTGATTATAATTGACTCTGGTCAACGTCTTGAGTAAACGGATCCGGATATGTGTTCTAACGATCCCGGGAGGTCCGCTGTAAAATATAGGACTCGGGTGTATGCCCGGAAATGAATTCCGAGGTCCTAGGCCTTAGAAAACAATTTTTTAGAAACTTGTTCTGTTGGTTAATTCAAGAAATAAAGAAATAAAATAATATGTGAAATCTGTGATACCGGGCCCGTATTTTGGTTCTGGAGCCCGGAACAAGTTCGTTATGTTATATAAGTCCTATCTTTGATGTTTCATGAGAATTAGAGTTGAGTTGATGTAATTCGGACATCCGGTTGAAAAGTTAGGAATTTTGAGTGTTCTTGAGGAAATCTTGAGTTTCAAGCTAAATTTGTAGATTTTGATGTTATTTTGATGATTTGTTCGCACGAACAAGTCTGTATGATATTTTTAGACTTATGTGCATGTTTGGTTTGGAGCCACGAAGACTCGGGTGAGTTTTGGGTAGGCTACTGAGTGTCTAGACTTAGAAAAATACCCCAACAGCTGAACATCTGGTGTGCAGGCCTCAGATCTCGCAAATGCGAGGTCGGGCTTCGCAAATGCGAAGCCAATGGCCAGCCTCTGATCTTTCAAATGCGAGGTCCTGGGTCGCAAATGCAAAGGACCCTGTTTGCAAATGCGAGGTCTTGTTCGCATTTGCCATAGATCTCCGCAAAGCCTAGGGTTCGCAAATGCAAACTCCAGTTCGCAAATGCGAGACCCGTAACATGTTATATCAACTTATTGACGGGATTTTCACTTGTTTTTCAATTTTCTAATACCCTAAACCTCCATAGATGATTTTCCAAAGACTCAAACTTCTCCAAACCATTGGTAAGTGATCTCTAACTAATTTCTTTCAATTCCTAACAACTATTAACAAGATTGCAACCAAAAATCTAGAGTTTTCATGGTAAAAATTTGGTTTTTGGGTAGAACTTAGGAATTTAAAATTTTGAGGAATTAGACCTCGAATTGAGGTCGGATTCCAATACCAATTATATATCTGGGCTCGGGGGAGATTGGGTAAACGGGTTTTGGTCCGAACCTCGAGTTTAGACCAAGCGGGTCCGGGGTCGATTTTCAAATTTGTAAAGGAAAACTTAGGAAGACCATTATTTTTCAATAAAGTTGATTCCTTTAGGCCATGATTGATAACATTGAACAAATTGTGATTATATTCAAGCGGGTTAGAAGCAAATTCTAAAGGAAAGGCAATGCTAGAGCAGTGAGGTAAGTGCTTGGTTAAACCTTGACTTGAGGCAATATGATTCCCCACTTATTTGCTATGTGAATTGCATGTGTGTGGTGTATAGGTGAGGTGACGAGTATCTATGCACCACCAAATTGACCGTTAAACATGATCTCTTCCTCGTTTCCAATTTAACTGATTCATGTCTTTATTATTCTATGTTCATTATTATTTCTATGATTACTTGGCCTTGTTACTTTGTTGTTAAATATTGTTGTGGTTATTTTGGAAGAGTATTAGTTGTTTGTTTTGTTCCCTTGTGGTACAAAAAGGTTGAGCAGTTTGGCATTATTTTTACGGAATATATATATTTATGTTCCTGTTGGTTTAATGGTTAAGAGGATATTGATGAAGTTGATGAGAAAATACAGTTTCTTATTTATAATTGTTGAGACAAAAATATTGTGAAAGGCTTGGCCTGAATCATGAAATTTATAAATAAATTGATATGATATGTCTGGTGGGAGCGGGTTGCACGCCGCAACAAGGAGTGATAAGGGTAACAATTGGGATCGGGTTTCACGCTACAACAGAAGTAATAAGGGTGATATATTTAGGGAGGAGCAATAAGGGTGGACAGGTGGGAGGGGGATGCATGCCGCAACAAGGAGCAATAAGGGAGGACACTTATATTTTTACTGAATTTCAAAGAAAACAAATATATGAAAAGCTTAATGTTTTATTTTACTATTTTTCATATTTTTGGCACTACTTTTATTTAAAGTTAAGGTTTGGAAGTTTGGAAATTATTGAGAATTGGTTATAGCTGACACCTAGAAAAGGCGACTGAGTTATTGTTATTGTTGTTGCAGTATTTATTTATTTGCTTTAGATTTCCTTCTTGCTTCATATATTATTTTCACATGTTATATCATTAATGCCCCGCCGTAGGTTCGTCACTACTTCCTCAAAGTTAGGCTCGGCACTTACTCAGTACATGAGGTCGGGTGTACTGATACTACACTCTGCACTCTTTTGTGCAGATCCAGGTACTAGCCAACAGTAGGGAATTTTAGAGCAGCCATCCATTTATTCGGAGACACGAGGTTTATCTGCCGGCGTTCGCAGATCCCGAGAGTCTTCTCCTATTTTATAAACACTGTTTTATTATATTCGAAATAATTACACTATTTCTTTCAGCCCAGTACTTGTAGTATTCTTTAGTTATTCGTGGATTATGACACCAGACCCTGGGGTAGTCTTAGAGTTATTTATATAATTAGTTCGTGGTTCATTTTATTTAATTGTTTATTATTTTATCGTTGGAATTGTTCATCGAAAACCAATAGGTTCATTTTACTTTAGATTATATTATTAGGTCTGAATGGATAATTAATGCAAAGTAGTTAATCAAATTCTAACATTGACTTGCCTAGCAAGTGTGGTGTTAGGCGCCATCACGATCCCTAAGGTTGGGAATTAGGGTCGTGACATATCAACACTCCACACTTAGAATCTTGCTCGTCCTTTTTTAACCAAAGAATTAGATCCCTTGACTAAAGCTATTTTTAGGATGAACACGGGTTTATGATAATCAAGAAATAATGATAATTACGAATAAGTATGTAAATAAGTAGTAAGATGCACAGAAAAGTAAAGTGTATTTTGTTTGTAGTTCGGATGTCTCTTACAAGTTAACTTCTATTCCCTTATATAGGGAATTCTTCAGTATAACGTCTACCTCTTGCAATGATAACACATTAATGACTAATTATTACATTAATGTAACGTTACAAAAAATAACCGTAACTGTCACGTGAAGGTTGTGTAACGTGTGGATCATTAATTAAAGATCTTTGGATCTGCCCGTAACTCTGTCCGTATTCATTATGACCGTGTCTCTTCCTTGCCTCAATCAAGTTTAGTTTCCCGTAGCTAATTACCTCGTGGGTATATAGTGCCGTGCCTCTTTGCCTCGCACCTCCTTATAGAGTCATGTCCAGAGTTCATGTTTTCCTTGGTCCATGTAACTGGCTGAATCATCAAGAATTATCATACGTGTGAAGCTCTTTTTTACCAATACAGATAGTCCCCCCAATTACCATTTATTTATCGATTAATATTTGGTAAGTGGGTACGCATTTATGGCGGTAATATTTTGCCGCCGCTTTACTTCGAAACGTTGTATTCTTCTATGAACATAGGCGTAGCTTGTCACTTCCATTTAATGCTTAATCCACATGTCACCTCTGGGTTGAGTCTGCAATTACTCGGCGCCTTTTAGGGCTTTTTGCGGCTGCATCAGTCACGATGTGACAACTTCAATTATGACTTTCACATCATTGTTTTTTCCTATTTTTGACGGTTGTCTTCGAATATAAATACCCTTTCTATTTTCTTTACTTTCACGAAAAACTTTCATTTTTTGTTTGTAAAGAACTTTTTCCTCGTCTTTGTAAATATGTCTTCTTCGAACCAACCTAAAAGAGTGATAAACGTTGATGATTTGGCCCCATCTTCTCCTTCGACGCGGAGCCGGAGAGGTGGTAGATTGAGGAGTTTAAGTTCTACTTCTTCAAGAGGTTTTTCCTCTTCCCAAATTACTTCCCCTCATTCTGCTAGGTCTCTTATTTCTCCGAGAGCTAGGGCTTCCAGATCTTCGTCTAGAGGTAGAGAACATCGCGAACCTTTACGTGAACTTCGAGTCGATGAAATCATTCCTGCTGAGTTTACCTTTGCTAGGGATAATCAGGTACTTACATATCACTCTTCATCCCTTGATAGTGCTGATAGGTACCCTACCTTGCTCACCGAAGGTTTAATTCCTCGTGTTCGCAAGGACTGTTTTTGGGAGTCCGGTTTTCCTGTCATTGTTCTGAATGGCAATCAAATAATAACGTCTTACAAGACTAGATATTCTTTTGTTTATAACCACTCTTTTGCCTTAGGATTTAGACCTCCCATTGATCCTGTTATCATTGAGTTCTATCATTTTTTTGATATTTGCTTGGGACAAGTCGTTCCTATTATGTGGCGAGTTATTACATGTCTCAGATTTTTAGCTACTTTAGCCTCGGCTTCTTTCACCTTCAATCATCTTATTCATCTTTATTCCCCGACCTTATTTCCTCAAGGGATTTTTACTCTGGCTGGGAGGAGTAAAAGAGTGCTGGTGACCCCTGATGACGATAAGGATAGAGGTTGGTACCTTCGGTACATTGCTGTGCCTACTGCCGATTTAGTAGGTGAAGAAAATCTTCCCTTCGTCGAGAAGTGGAATCGTTCACGTGAGTACATTTTAGCTCACATTCCTTATTTTTTACTTTAAGTGTTTTATTATCACCGTAGCTGTTTCTTCTTTTTTCAGCAATCATGGGTACTGTCGAGAATGTGTCCAGTATCCGTGGTTGGGTAGAAAAGCTATTGTCGATTGCTCTGTTGGAGGAAAGGTCCTGGAAGTACTTCTCTGGGAAGTACGGTTGGAAAGTGAAAACTCACGGTAATTGAAGCTTTTGTTTCCGCTTCTTTCCTTGCTCGAGTCTCTTTGTTGTTTTACCCTTTTTCTTTTGACAGGGTTTCCCGCTCGTGGGCCGTCTGCTGCATCCATTTCAAAATTGTCCCTGGCTCAAGCCCAAGAAATTATTTCAGGTTCTTCTTCTTCGAAGAGAAAGGTTGGTGGGTCTAGGACCTCGGAAGAAGAGGAGGAAGAGGAAGGCACTTTGGTGCATAGGTCATGTAGAAGGAGGCTGATCTCAGACGATGAGTCTACACCCGTGTCAATGCTTTCCGTGCCTATAGTCAGACCTTCTACCTCTGAAGATGCTCCTCCCTCTCCTGTGCATGATTCTGTGGATCATTTGTTCCGTGAAGGCTTTGGCCTTGCTATTAATGAAATTCCCTTGGCTGTTTTTCCTCCTTCTTTTAGAGAAGTCTCTTCATCTGCTCCTGTTATTTCCTATGCTCCCTTGGCTATTACTGCTCCCGTTTCTGCTTTGCCTGTGGCCTTTTCGGCTCCTCAGACTTCAGTGCATGTGGCTTCTACATCTCTACTTGCTTCCGTGCCTTCTATTAGAGAAGTAGGGTCTTCCAGCAGGGAGATGCGGCAAGTACTAATAGAAGTTTCGGCTGATGGGAGTGTTTTTAAGAAATATGGCCAACCTAACGTGTGGCTCAAACCGCTGATAGGCCCGACAAAGAGATCCAAATTTGATAGCCACAATTCTCTCACATGGGCTGATGAGATCGTGCGTACCTCTTTGAAGGTAAAGTGCATTCTCTAGCATTTCATTCTTGTACATATAATTAATCGTATCTAATTGATTTTATTTTTATAGATCAATGTTATAGGCACGGAGCTCATGAAGAGGATTTCTAACATAGAGCAAGAGATGAAAGAGTTGCATGCTGAAGCAGATAACTAGAAGGGGAAATATGAAAGCTTAAGGCTCCACATGGAGGCCTTAGAAGAAGGAAAATGTACCTTGGAGCAGCAGATGAGAGTCATGGTGGCGGAGTTGGAAGTGGAGAAGGCTTCTTCCAATCAAGTGGGAAAAGATAAAAGCATCCTTGAGGCTTCATCACTGAGAAATTGTCTCGTACCTCAGAAGAAGTCAGGAGCTTGAAGGCTTTACTGGACAAAAAGGAAGAGTACTCGGGAGAGCTTGTGCAGTTGCTTAGATAAAATTCAATTCTTTGAAAGGTCTGTCGAACCTTTAAGGGCTGCCAAAGATACCGTTGAGGCTGAGAGGGACAGGCTAAGAGCTTAAGTTATGATATGGGAGAAGGATTATGAAGCTCCTGAAGACACGACAACTTTCAATGTTAGTTGGGCATACATGAATTCACGCCTCGACACATTGACTGAAATGAGTCGAGAGGATTTTGACCTTAATGCTAAAATAACTAAAATCAAGGAAGCCATGGAGAAGGCTCAACAAGGTTAGAATCTCTCTTCACCTGAAGTTGAGGCTCCTGATGTTCAAGTCTCCCCGTCCCAAGCTGCTCCTGCCCCTTCTGCCATTGAAGAAGTCAACCCCCCTCCTGATGAAGTTTGAGAAGTTGGTTCCTCCCTTTTTTTTTTCTTTGTCCCAATTGGTGGTTACCCCCAGCTCCATCGGGGGTAAATTTGGTTCTCTTTAAAGTCCCCAAATGACAACTTAGGGGCACCCCAATGTATAAAACTATATGCGGCTAAGTATAAGTTAATACTTAGTTTTTACTTAGCCGCTTTAATATATGCTAGTATGCCTTTTTGCTTGGAGTTTTTGTTGCACTCTTTTAAGTCTTTTGAATGCTTTATTTTCGAGGTTTCAGTTTTACCTTTGAGTTTTTGCATAAAAATGCTGAAATTACTCGTACCTTTTCATAGTAGGAACGGTGTTGTATATAAAATGCGAGCCCTTTTGTAGTAGGCATTGTTTATGAAAGAGGGCCCTTTTCTTTTTGATCAACACTTAATGAAGAAGACGTTTCAACTTCATAATGGTGTAATAATCCAATAGAGAGATAGGAATTTTTCACATGTTTAAGAATGTTTTTGAATGAAGTTTTCTGTTTGAACTTTCACAACATTTTACATGTGTTTGATTATCGTCTAAAACTCATGTTGCAACTGTTTTCTTTGAACAGGTTTGATATGCACTTGTATTTCGTAACTGTTTTTCTTATGCAACAGTTTTTTCGAGTTAATACAAGAGAATAACTGTTTTTCGTTCGTAACAGTTTTTGTAAAGGTAGGGTTTTTTACCCGTAACTATTTTTTATTGATAACAGCTTTCACTATTCACGAGGGAAATGTTTTTTCATCCGTAACTATTTTATTCGATAACAGTTTTTCAAATGAGTACAAATATTTTGACCTTTCATCCGTATCTGTTTTATTTCATAACATTTTCAATACGAGTACAAAGATTTCATAATTGTTTTCAATTACAACAGTTTTTCTGAATGAGTACAAAGATGATGATCTTTTATCCATAACTGTTTTTTGGTTACAACAATCTTCTTTTGAATAAGTACAAAGATGTGCATTTCTTCCTCGTAGGTAATATTTTGCCTTTTAACCTGAACCTGTTCGAAGGTTTCTTGGATCAGGCTTTGTTTGAGTCTTCGACTCTTTCGATTTCAGCTCTTTCGATTTTGCTCGTATGAGTTGACTTGTTGGGTAGATGGATCTTCAGGCTCGAGCTTTGACTTTTTGATAGTCTTCTTTGCTTCGTCTTTGCCTTCCATACTGTATAGTCCCCCAAGTGCTTGAGCTTTGAAGAATGAAATCTCGAGCACTTGACTATTCCTTACTTGTGGTCCTTTTCCTGAAAAGGAAAAACGTACGGGACTCGAAGGTATATAGTTTTGGATGATGACTGCTCAACCCTTTAAAATGTCCATCAGAAAGTGTAACCCAAGACCGGGAATTTAGTTACTTCCTCGCGTATTTGCAGGTCTAATATCATCATCTGGTGATGGGTTAGCTTTATGCCTATCATCTAAAAAGGTTAGTAAAGTTTTAATTGTTAAAAAATAAAATCGAACATGTGATACCTGACTGGGAGTATTCCTTTTAATTAGAAGTAGTACTTCTTTTAATGGATGGCATTCCAGCTTGTTGGTAGGACCCTTCCATCTATAGCTTCCAGCTCATAGGCGCCCTTCCCAGCTATGCCTCGGACTTTGTACGGTCCTTCCCAATTTGGACTTAATTTTCCCGTACCAACTTCTTTGGTTGATTGAAAGACTTTTTTGAGGACGAAGTCCCCAATCTTGAAGTATCTGATATGAGCTTTACGGTTGTAATAACGCTCTATGATTTGTTTTTTAGCTGTCATCCGTATTAGTGCTGCTTCTCTTCTTTGTTCGAGCAGGTCCAGATTGGTCCTCAATTCATCGTTGTATGCATCCTCCGTGGCTGTTGTAAACCTTATGCTTGGTTCGCCAATATCCACAGATATTAAGGCTTCTGAGCCATAGACAAGTGCAAACGGAGTCTCTCCCGTGGCTGTTTTTGAAGTTGTTCAGTAGGTCCATAGTACCGCTGGTAACTCATCAGGCCAATTTCCCTTGGCTTTCTCTAGCCGTTTCTTTAGGTTGTTGATGATGACTTTATTTGTTGATTCAAATTGATCATTAGCCACGGGGTGATATGGCGTTGAAGTAATCCGTTTGATTTGCCAACTTTCGAAGAATTCTGTGATTTGCGTGCCTATGAATTGCGGGCCATTATCACACACGATCTCCTTAGGTATTCCAAAGCGGCATATTATGTTTCTCCATAAGAAGCTTTTAACTTTCTTTTCTCGCACTTGTTTGAAATCTTCCGCCTCTACCCATTTTGTAAAATAGTCGGTTAGCACGAGTAAGAATCGTACCTTTCCTTTAGCTGCGGGGAGGGGTCCTACGATATCCATGACCCACTTCATGAATGGCCACGGTGATATTATTGGGTGCAATAGTTTCGCTGGTCGATGTATGTTATTGGAAAATCGTTGGCATTTATCGCATTTGGATACGAAGCTCTCAGCCTCTTCTTCCATCTTAGGCCAATAGTACCTAGCTCTGATAAGGGTTTTGACCAAGGATCTCGCCCCTGCGTGATTTCCACGGTGTCCTTCGTGGACTTCACTCATCACGAACTTCGTTTGATTAGGTCCGAGGCATTTAGCTAGGGGGACCTCCGAACATCTTGCAATATAATACGTTGCGAATGAGGCAGTACCGGGCAGCTTTTCGGCGAAGTGCTTGAGTTGCTTTTTTGTCATTAGGTACGGTGCCTTTCTGCAAAAAATTTAAAATGTCGTTTATCCAATCCCAGGTTAATTTGTTGAAAGTTACCTCATTTTTGTCCTGGTCTATTGCTAAATGAAATAGATGGACGACAATTGCATTGTCTTTGTTTGTAACTTTCGTGACTGCTGCGAGGTTAGCCAATGTGTCTGCTTCCGCATTTTCTTCTCTAGGTATTTGTATAACCTTCCACGTTTGAATTTCCTCACGAGATCTCGTGCCTTTTCTAGATATTGTTGCATCTGAGTCTCCTGAGCGATATAAGTCCCCTGTATCTGATTTTCTACCTGTAACGACTCGACCAGTCAATTTGCGTATTAGGATCCCATTCCCTTAAATGAAACCTTCCATAGTGGCTATTCGTGATTTATGACTTGAGGGGATGGGTGGTTCGGGATTTGGGATTTGGGATTTGGGAATGGTTTGAGTGATTTAGGAACACCTGGTTCTTTAAGGTTGGCCTATTTGGCCAAGTTTGACTTCGGTCAACATTTTGAGCAAACGACCTCAAAATCGAGTTCTGACAGCTCCAGTAGCTCCGTATGATGATTTCGGACTTAGGCGTATGTTTGGCTCAGGTTTTCGATGACCTGGGAGCATTTCGGCGCCCGAAATGGAAATCAGGATTTCTTTATGTTTGAAATTTGGTTTGGGACGTGATTTTATGCTATAAAGGTCCGAACAGAATTCCGGGACCGGGAATATTTCCGTATGGTCATTTATGACTTGTCTGCAAAATTTGAGGTCATTCCGAGTAGTATAGGTCTATTCGGTGCATCGAAGTGAATTCTAGAATCTTAAGTTCTTAAGCTTGATTCTATTTGGTTTTGGGGTTGAATTCTGAGTTTCGTTGTTGTTTTTTACGTTCCGGAAGTTCGAGCAAGTCCGTATCATGAATACAGACTTGTTGGTGCCTTTGGATGGGGTCCCGAGGAGCTCGGGTGAGTTTTGGACCCTCGGGAGCTAAGTTGAAAAAACCAGATTTTTGCTGTCTGGTTTCCTTCTTCGCGATCGCAGAAGGTGGGTCGCAATCGCGGAGAAGGAATATTGCTGGGCTGCTGATTGTTTTTCGCAATCGCAGCTTCCTCTTCGCGATCGCGGAAGGTTGGACTCCATGCCTTCGCGATTGCAGCCCCATCCTCACGATCACATAATGTCTAGTCAGGGCCACGCTTAGTTGTTCTTCGCGATCGCAGGACCTCTGCCGCGATCGCAGAGGTCTGGCAAGTTGGCTTTCGCGATCGCAGGGCCTTTGTCACGATCGAAGTGAAGAAATTACTGGGCAGTTTTATTAAATATGGGACTTAGCCTATTTCTTCCATTTTCATCTTCCTCCTCAAGTCTTTAGTGAGCTTTGCAAGGAACTTTCAACCATTGTTATTGAGGTAAGTAAATTCCATGGTTTTACTAAGTTTCAACATCATTTCCTAGCTAATTCTCTCTTCTAAATCATCAATTCTTGAAATTTGGTAGTAAATTATGGCTTATGGGAGAATTAGTGAATTATCCGTTCTCAGCCATGAATTCATGTATAAATCACGTAATTATGATCCTTAGGCTTCGGGTAAGTGATTCCTTCGAGAAATTTTGAAATCCGAGCGCGAGGGCCTGGGGTTGAAATTCCAAAATCCTTCAAGAACGCCTAATTTTGGGTTTATTGGTTAATTCTTCTTCTTTGAACTTAAATTGATTCAATTACGCTATATTTGTCTAGTTGCGAGCCGTCGAGGTTAGATTTTGGAGATTCGGGCGCATCCTTGATCCGAGGGGTGAGTTCATCGCGAGGTGAGTCTGATTTCCAACCTTGTAAGGAGGAAATGTCCCCATAGGTTCCTTATTTGTTATGTATATATGTTGTGGGGGCCGCGTATGTACCAAGTGATGAGAGTCCGTACGTCGCGACTATATTGCTATGTCGGGTAGCTTTAGCACTCACGAGCATGCCTCTGTGCCTTATTTGTACCTTGTATGTATTGTAAGTTGTGATTGTTGTTGAGATGACATGGAAAGGTGAGATGTTATGATTTCAATCCCAGTTGGCTACAGTGGTATTGGCACAGTCCTGTTGAGTTCACTGTTGAGTCGGTACACATATGTACCTATATATGTATATGCACTTGTTATCGAGTCTGCACACGAGTCCAAGACTGGAGGTGCGATCGTGGGTCAGCTTATATATTATTGTTATCGAGTCAGCACATGAGTCGCAGACTGGATGCCCGATTGTGGGTCAGCTTATATATTATTGTTATCGAGTCAGCACACGAGTCGCAGACTGAATGCGCGATCGTGGGTCAGATTATATATTATTATTATTGAGTCAACACATGATTCACAGTCATGATGCGCGATCGTGGGTAGCTTATCATTATCGAGTCAGCACATAAGTCGCAGACTGGATGCGCGATCGTGGGTCAACTTATTACTATTGAGTAAGCACACGAGTCGCAGATATGATTCTCGATCATGGGTTAGCTTGTGACCTCAGTCCTTATGACCACCCTTATGACTCCGGCCGGTTGTCTTGTTCTGGTATTGTATTATCACTTGAATCTGAGTCACTTATAGTGGGATTGACATGTATTGTGTAAACGAAGGATTTGGCACTTGCAGTTCATTTTCAGTTGTTACTTGGATTACATTATTTGCTTATGTACTGGTTGATTTATACTATACATGCCTACTGCTTTAGCCATATCTCTTTTTTATATTATATTACTGGACCTTAGTGAGTATCTAGTCGACCTCTCATCACTACTCCTTCGAGTTTAGGCGGGATACTCACTAGGTACATATTTATTTATGTACTCATGTTGCACTTCTTCTTCTTCTGTACTTGATTGTACAGGTCCGGTGGCTAGTACATCCGATTATCAGGCCGGTTCTAGATACTAATTTGTGTGATTAGACTTCACGGTGAGCTGCTCTTCCTGGTGACCTCCTAGCAGCACCCTAAAGTTCCTTTGTTATTTTCCCCGTCTATTTCATCTAGACTGTGGATTTGTATATATATGTATCTTGTATATTCCGCTAGTTTCCCGTGACACTAGTTCTTGGCACACACGTAGTGTATATTTTGGGTTTTGGGTTGTATATCCGTAAATATGCTTTATTTTGGCCATATATTGTTATGATTTTATTTTCATATCAAGCTATCATCATGTTTAATTGTTTAAAACTGGTAAATATTGACTTGTTTAATCAAATAGGAAGGGTAACACCTAGCGTAATTCATATTGGCTTGCCTAACCCCGTTGTTGGGCGCCATCGCGACCTAAATTAGGATTTGGGTCGTGAGAACGTGGTATCAGAGCCTTAGGTTCACGTAGTCTCACGAGTCACGGGTAGACCCAGTAGAGTCTTGCAGATCGGTACGGAGACGTCTGTACTTATCTTCAGGAGGCTATAGGGTGTTAAGAAACTCCTCTTTGTTAATATCCTATCGTGCAACCGACGATGCACTCAAATTTGATCTTTTACTCTCTCACAGATGGCGAGGACGCGTGCTTCTGATGTTCTTGATCCGGGAGAGGCTGCTACCCCCGCTGCTCGAGGCTGTGGTATGGGTAGGGGTAGGGCGCATGCCCGAGGCAGGGGACGAGGGCGTCCCAGAGCTGTACCAGTTGCACCACTTGGGGATACTATTATCAAGTAGAGGGATGAGTTGCCTCCCGTTGCTCCTGCTCCAGCGGACTTTATGACGGCACCAGGCTTCCAGGAGGTCATGGGCCGCATGTTGAGATTCATGGACACCATGTCCCAGGCAGGCGTACTTCCAGCATATCTTGCCACTTCCCAAGCGGGAGGGGGAGTTCATACCCCTACCGCTCAGGCCACCGGACAGGCAGCAACACATCACACTCCGGGTACACCGCCCGTGGGTGGAGTTCATCCTATAGTAGCACAACTAGATCCCAGCCCAGTTGCAGAGGGCGATGAGCAGAAGATGCTAGATAGATGGACCCGGCTTCGCCCTCCAGTCTTCGGGGGTGAGCGGGGCGAGGACGCCCATGATTTCATTGACAGGTGCAGGGACAATTTGCACAATATGAGGATATTGGAGTCGCATGGGGTAGACTTCACTACATTTCAGCTTGAGGGTCGAGCTCGTCGCTGGTGGCAGTCATATGTTCTTAGCAGGCTAGCAGATTCTTCTCCTGTCACGTGGAGTCAGTTTACTCAGTTATTTCTGGATAGATACATTCCGCCTTTTGAGAGGGAGGAGTTTCGGGGTCAGTTTGAGCGGTTTGAGCAGGGGCAGATGTCCGTGACTAATTATGAGGCGGGATTTTCAGAGTTATCCCGCCATGCTCTCATGATATTACCCACTGATGCCGAGAGGGTGCGGCGGTTCGTGGCAGGCTTACATCCAGGTATCAGGATCTCTATGGCCAGAGAGGTAGAGATGGGTACCCCGCACCAGCTTGTAGTCGAGATAGCTCGACGAATTGAGGGTTACCGACTGAGGAGCAGGGAGCAGGGTCTGCAGGGTCAGCAAGGTCAACAAGACAAGAGGGCCAGATTCTCAGGTGAGTTCAGGTTCCCTCCAGCTAGGGGCAGGGGTCAGTTCGGAGGTGGTCAGTTCAGTAGGCCTTCATATATAGCACCTCCACTACCTCCCAGGGGTGTTCCAGCGAGGCCTCAGTTCAGCGCCATGCCATAGCACTCCTACCGTCCTCCAGCCATCCACAGTTTATCCAGCGGTTACGCCAGCCGTCAGAGATCCTCCGGTTCCTATTTCAGTGCTGTGTCAGATGATTCTCATCGCACTCCGGCCATTCGGGACTCTTACTCCACAGGACAGCAGGATATGTCACATTTGAGATGCTACTAATGTGGGGACTTAGGCCACGTGAGGAGGGATTGCCCCCACTATCGGGGCAAAGTCGTGCAGCAGAGTCACCAGCCTATGATTTCAGCACCAGCAGTTCGACCACCTAAGGGTGGGGTTCAGGTTGGCAGGGGCCGTCCTAGAGGGGGAGGCCAGTCAGGAGGGGGTCAGTCAGCTCCAACGCATTCTGGGGGAGCTCAGTCTTCAGGTTCTACGGCCAGATTCTATGCTATTCCAGCTAGATCAGACACAGTGACCTCAGACGCCGTGATTACAGGTATTATTTCAGTCTGTGGTAGGGAGGCTTCAGTGTTATTTGATCCAGAGTCTACATACTCATATGTTTCCGCATTATTTGCTCATTTTATGGATGTTCCTCGTGAGTCCTTGGGTTCTCCTTTGTATGTGTCCACTCCTGTGGGCGATTCTGTCCGGGTCTACCGATCTTGTGTGATTACCTTCTGTGGGCGTGAGACCAGCTCCAACCTGTTATTGCTCGATATGGTTGATTTCGAGGTTATTTTGGCATGGTTTGGCTATCTCCTTATCATGATGTGTTGGATTTCCATGCCAAGACAGTTACATTAGCCATGCCTGAGTCGCCGAGGTTAGAGTGGAGGGGTTCTTCAGTTAGTGCATTCAGTCGGGTCATTTCCTATATGAAGTCTCGGCACATGGTCGAGAAGGGTTGCTTAGCTTACCTTGCTTTTGTGCGGGACACCACCGCCAAGTCTCCTACCATTGATTCAGTGAATGTTGTTCGAGCGTTTCCAGATGTGTTCCTTTCAGATCTTCCAAGCATGCCTCCACATCGAGATATAGACTTCTGTATTGATTTGGCTCCTGATACTCAGCCTATTTCCATTCCCCCTTATCGTATGGATCCTAAGGAGCTAAAGGAGTTGAAGGAGCAGCTTGAGGAGTTGTTGCCCAAGGGGTTCATCAGGCTGAGTGTGTCACCGTGGGGTGCTCCGGTCTTATTTGTGAAGAAGAAGGATGGGTCTAGCGGATGTGCATTGACTATCGTCAATTGAATAAGGTGACCATCAAGAACAAGTATCCTCTGCCGCGCATTGATTATATGTTTGACCAGTTACACGGTGCTCTAGTGTTTTCTAAGATTGATCTGAGATCGGGTTATCACTAGTTGAAGATTCGGGCTTCTGATGTTCCGAAGACTGCATTTCGCACCAGATATGGCCATTATGAGTTTCTAGTGATGTCCTTCGGCTTGACTAATGCCCCAGCAACATTTATGGACTTGATGAATAGGGTGTTCAGGCCGTTTATCGACTCTTTCATTATTGTTTTCATTGATGATATATTGATCTACTCACGGAGCCTTGGTGAGCACGAGCAGCATTTTAGAGTTGTGCTTCAGACCTTGCGAGAGCAGAAGCTATATGCTAAGTTCTCCAAGTGCGAGTTCTGGTTGGAGTTTGTGGCATTCTTGGGACATGTGGTATCCAGAGAGGGTATCAAGGTTGATCCACAAAAGATTGAGGCAGTTCAGAGTTGGCAGCGTCCTACTTCAGCTTCAGAGATCAGGAGTTTTCTGGGTCTAGCAGGCTATTATCGACGGTTTGTGGAGGGATTCTCTTCTATTGAAGCTCCATTGACTAGATTGACTCATAAGAATGCCCCGTTTCGATGGTCCGACGAGTGTGAGGCGAGCTTTCAGAAGCTCAAATCAACATTAACCTCAGCACCAGTTCTATCATTGCCGTCTGAGTCTAGGATGTATACTATATATGGCGATGCTTCACGCGTCGGGTTGGGATGTGTGTTGATGCAGGATGGCAAGGTTATTGCTTATGCTTCCCGCCAGCTGAAGGTTCATGAAAAGAATTATCCTGTGCACGACTTAGAGTTGGCGGGGATTGTTCATGCTTTGAAGATTTGGTGGCACTATTTCTATGGTGTGTCATGTGAGGTCTACACCGACCACCACAGTTTGCAGCATTTGTTTAAGCATAGGGACCTTAATCTGAGGCAACGGAGATGGCTTGAGTTGTTAAAAGACTATGATCTCACTATTTTGTATCACCCGGGCAAGGCGAATGTAGTAGCAGATGCTTTGAGCAGGAGGGCAGCGAGTATGGGTAGCTTGGCCTGCATTGCAACTGAGGAGAGACCTTTAGCCTTGGACATTCAGTCCTTGGCCAATCGCCTTGTGAGATTGGACTTTTTGGAGCCTCGCTGAGTTTTGGCTCATGTAGTTTCTCAGTCTTCATTGTTGGGGGAGATTAAGGCTCGACATTTTGATGATCCATGTCTTGTAGAGCTTCGAGATACGGTGGTCCAGGGTAGGGCCAAGGAGGTTACCTTGGGCGAGGATGGTGTTCTGAGACTCCAAGGCCGATTGTGCTTTCCTGATATTGATGTCCCGAGGGAGAGGATTCTAGCAGAGGCGCACAGTTCTCGGTATTTTTTTGATCCAGGGGAGACAAAGATGTATCGTGATTTGAAGCAGCATTACTGGTGGAGGCGGATGAAGAGGGATATAGTGCAGTATGTGGCTAGGTGTCTCAATTGTCAGCAGGTCAAGTACGAGCACTAGAGGCCAGGAGGCTTGTTTCAGCAGATGCCCATTCCTCAGTGGAAATGGGAGCGCATCACTATGGACTTCGTGGTTGGGTTTCCTCGGACTTTGCGGAAGGTTGACGAGGTTTGGGTCATTGTGGATAGACTGACCAAATCGGCGCATTTCATTCATGTGGCTACTACTTATACTACAGAGAGGCTGGCCCAGATTTGCGTTCGGGAGATAGTCCGGTTGCACGGTGTGCCGGTGTCAATTATATCAGATCGAGGTCCTCAGTTCACCTCGCACTTCTGGAGAGCATTGCACAGTGAGATGGGCAGTCGGATACATCTCAGCTCAGCATTCCACCCTCAGACTGATGGTCAGTCGGAGCGTACAGTTCAGATTTTGGAGGATATGCTCAGGGCTTGTATGATTGATTTTGGCGGTCATTGGGACCAATTCTTGCCTTTGTCAGAGTTTGCATAGAATAACAAATATCAGTACAGCATTGAGATGGCTCCATTCGAGGCTTTATATGGTCGGCGATGTCGTTCTCCATCGGGTGGTTTGAGCCTGGCGAGTCTAAGTTCTATGGCACAGATCTGGTGGGAGATGCTTTGGATAGGGTGAAGATCATTCAGGAGAGACTCCACACAACTGAGTCCAGACAGAAGAGTTACGCAGATCAGCGGGCGCGTGATGTAGCATTTATGGAGGAGATAAGGTTATGTTGAAGGTTTCGCCAATGAAGGGTATCATGAGATTCGGGAAGAAGGGCAAGCTAAGCCCCAGGTTATAGGTCCATAAGAGGAGTTGAGGCGAGTCGGAGAGGTCGCTTATAAGTTTGCTTTACCTCCAGCCTTATCAGAAGTTCACCCGGTTTCCCACGTATCCATGCTTCGGAGGTATCACGCCGACTTCTCCCACGTAGTTGATTACAACACGATTCAGTTACATGAGAAGTTGGACTACGAGGAGGAGCCAGTAGCTATTATTGACAGACATGACTGCCAGTTGAGGTCCAAGATAGTTTCTGCGGTTAAGGCTCGGTAGAGGGGCCAACCAGTTGAGGAGGCAACTTGGGAGTCCAAGGAGGACATGCGGAGCAGATATCCACAGCTATTCAGCACTCCAGGTACGATTCTAGACCCGTTCGAGGATGAACATTTGTTTAAGAGGGGGAGAATGTAACGACCCGACCGGTCGTTTTGCGTATTAGGATCTGGTTCCCTTAAATGAAACCTTCCATAGCGGCTATTCGTGCTTTATGACTTGCGGGGACGGGTGGTTCAGGATTCGGGAATGGTTTAAGTGATTTAGGAACACCTGTTTCTTTAAGGTTGGCCTATTTGGCCAAGTTTGACTTTAGTCAACATTTTGAGCAAACGACCTCGGAATCGAGTTCTAACAACTCCAGTAGCTCCGTATAATGATTTCTCACTTGGGCGTACGTTCGGCTCGGGTTTTCGATGACCCAGGAGCATTTCGGCGCCCGAAATGGAAATCAGGATTTCCCTATGTTTGAAATTTGGTTTGGGACGTGATTTTATTCTATCAAGGTCCTAACGGAATTCCGGATCCAAGAATAGTTCCGTATGGTCATTTATGACTTGTCTGCAAAATTTGAGGTCATTCCGAGTAGTATAGGCATGTTCGGTGCATCGAAGTGAATTCTAGAATCTTAAGTTATTAAGCTTGATTCAATTTGGTTTTGGGGTTGAATTCTGAGTTTCGTTGTTGTTTTTCACGTTCCATAAGTTCGAGCAAGTCCGTATCATGCATACAGACTTTCCGGTGCCTTTGGACGGGGTCCCGAGGGGGTAAGGTGAGTTTTGGACGCCCGGGAGCTAAGTTGGAAAAACCAGATTTATGCTGTCTGGTTTCCTTCTTCGCGATCGCAAAAAGTGGGTCGCGATCGCGGAGAAGGAATTTGGCTGGGCTGCTGATTGTTCTTCGCAATCGTAGCTTCCTCTTCGTGATCGCGGAAGGTTGGACTCCATGCCTTCGCGATCACATCCCCATCCCCGCGATCGCGTAATGTCTAGTCAGGGCCGGGCACAGTTGTTCTTCGCTATCGCAGGACCTCTACCACGATCGCAGTGGTCTGGCCAGTTGACCTTCGCGATCGCAAGGCCTTTGTCGCGATCGCAGTGAAGGAATTACTGGGCAGTTTTATTAAATACGGGACTTAGCCTATTTACTCCATTTTCATCTTCTTCCTCAAGTCTTTAGAGAGCTTTCCAATTAACTTTCCGCCATTGTTATTGAGGTAAGTAAATTCCATGGTTTTACTAAGTTTCAATATTATTTCTTAGCTAAATCGCTCTTCTAAATCATCAATTCTTGAAATTTGGTAGTAAATTAGGGCTTATGGGAGAATTAGTGAATTATCCGTTCTAAGCCATGAATTCATGTATAAATCACGTAATTATGATCCTTAGGCTTCGGGTAAGTGATTCCTTCGAGAAATTTCGAAATCCGAGGGCGTGGGCCCGGGGTTTAAATTCCAAAATCCTTTAAGAATGCCTAATTCTGGGTTTATTGGTTAATTCTTCTTCTTTGAACTTAAATTGATTCAATTACGCTATATTTGGCTAGTTGCGAGCCGTCGAGGGTAGATTTCGGAGATTCGGGCGCATCCTTGATCCTAGGGGTGATTTCGTCGCGAGGTGAGGCTCCTTTCCAACCTTGTAAGGGGGAAATGTCCCCATAGGTTCCTTATTTGTTATGTATACATGTTGTGGGGGCCGCGTACATACCAAGTGACGAGAGTCCGTACGTGGCAACTATATGTCTGTGTCGGGTAGCTTTAGGACTCACGAGCATGCCTCTATGTGCCTTATTTGTACCCTGTATGTATTGTAAGTTGTGATTTTTGTTGAGATGACATGGAAAGGTGAGATATTATGATTTCAATCCAGTTGGCTAAAGTGGTATTGGCACAGTCCGGTTGAGTTCACTGTTGAGTCGGTACACATATGTACCTATATATGTATATGCACTTGTTATCGAGTCAGCACACGAGTCCAAGACTGGAGGCCCAATCGTGGGTCAACTTATATATTATTGTTATCGAGTCAGCACAAGAGTCACAGACTAGATGTGCGATCGTGGGTCAGTTTATATATTATTGTTATCGAGTCAGCACACGAGTCGCAAACTGGATGTGCGATCGTTGGTCAGTTTATATATTATTATTATCGAGTCAGCACACGAGTCGCAGGCATGATGTGCGATCATGTGTAGCTTATCATTATCGAGTCAGCACACGAGCCGCAGACTGGATGTGCAATTGTGGGCCAGCTTAATACTATTGAGTCAGCACACGAGTCGCAGGTATGATTCGCGATCGTGGGTTAGCTTATGACCTTAATCCTTATGACCACCCTTATGACTCCGGCCGGTTGTCTTGTTCTGGTATTGTATTATCACTTGAGTCTGAGTCACTTATAGTGGGATTGACATGTATTGTGTAAACGGAGGATTTGGCACTTGCAATTCATTTTTAGTTGTTACTTGGATTACATTATTTGCTTATGTACTGGTTGATTTCTGCTTCACATGCCTACTGCTTTAGCCATATCTCTTTTTTATATTATATTACTGGACCTTAGTGAGTATCTAGTCTACCTCTCGTCACTACTCCTTCGAGTTTAGACGGGATACTCACTGGGTACATATTTATTTATGTACTCATGCTGCACTTCTTCTTCTTCTGTACTTGATTGTACAGGTCCGGTGGCTGGTACATCCGATTATCAGGCCGGTGCTAGATACTTATTTGTGTGATTAGTCTTCACGGTGAGCTGCTCTTCCTGGCGACCTCCTAGCAGCACCCTGAAGTTCCTTTGTTATTTTCCCCGTCTATTTCATCCAGACTGTGGATTTGTATATATATGTATCTTGTATATTCCGCTAGTTTCCCGTGACACTCGTGACACTAGTTTGTTGCACACACGTAGTGTATATTTTGGGTTTTGAGCTGTATATCCGTACATATGCTTTATTTTGGCCATATATTGTTATGATTTTATTTTTCATATCAAGATATATCATGTTTAATTGTTTAAAACTGGTAAATATTGACTTGTTTAATCAAATGGGAAGGGTAACACCTAGCGTAATTCATATTGGCTTGCCTAACCTCGTTATTGGGCGCCATCGCGACCTAAATTAGGTTTTGGGTCGTGACACTACCAGTTGGGAGTCGCTCTTGATTACGATTTGCTCGATTGAGAGTTCTCGTGCCAGTTCTAGACCTGCAATGACAACTTCATACTATGCTTCATTGTTAGTTATAGGATAACATTTGATAGCTTGTCGTGTCTTTTCACTCGTGGGTGATATTAAAACTATGCCTAAGTCGACACCTTTTACATTGGAAGAACCATCGGTAAATAGGGTCCATAGACCCGGATTAGCACCATTAAAGAGTTGTAACTCTTTTTCCACTTCAGGGAGAATGCGATTATTAAAATCAACGACAAAATCAGCTAAAATTTGAGACTTTATCGCAGTCCTAGGCTGATATATTATGTCATGCTCGCTGAATTCTATGGCCCACTTAGCTAGTCTTCCTGATAGTTCTTGTTTATGCAATATATTTCTCAATGGATAAGAGGTCATAACAGTGATTGGATGACATTGAAAATATGGCCTCAACATTCTGGATGTCGTGACTAGAGCTAACGCTATTTTTTTCAGATGTGGGTATCTAGTTTCAACATCTAGTAATGTCTTGCTTACATAATAAATATGAGATTGTTTACCTTCATCTTCCCTTACCAATACTGCACTTAAAGCAATTTCTGCGACGACAAGGTAGACGTATAGCTTCTCCCCCTCATTTGGCTTTGATAGCAATGGGGGTTTTGATAGATAAGCCTTTAGATCCTTGAGAGCCCATTGACACTCTTCAGTCCATTCGAACTGATTTTGCTTTTTGAGAACTGAAAAGAATTTAAAACTTTTTTCGGAAGACCTGGAAATAAATCTTCCTAAGGCTGCAATTCATCTCGTTAGTCTTTGAACTTCTTTTTTGTTCGTAAGTATATCAGGTATTTCTTCTATAGATTTAATATGAGCAGGGTTTACCTCTATTCCTCTATTTGATACAAGGAAACCCGAAAATTTACCTGATTCCACGCCAAAAGCGCATTTTTCTGGATTCAATTTCATATTATACCTGCGTAGAATTTCAAAGGTAATAGAGAGGTGTTGGAAATGATCTTCTGCATGTGTTTATTTTACCAGCATGTCATCGATGTAAACTTCCATCGTCTTCCCCAGATGTTCTTGGAACATCTTGGTTACTAACCTCTGGTACGTGGCTCCGGCATATTTCAAGCCAAAAGGCATGACTTTGTAACAATAAGTCCCCCTGTTTGTAATAAAGGAAGTTTTCTCCTCGTCTGAGGGGTCCATTTTAATCTGATTGTAACCGGAATGTGCATCTAGAAAGCTTAACAATTCATGACCTTTAGTGGCATCAATCATTTGATCTATATGTGGTAATGGGAATGAATCCTTGGGGCATGCTTTATTTAAATCAGTATAATCTATGCATACTCTCCATTTACCATTCTTTTTAGGTACCACCACAGTATTAGCTAACCAGTTAGGGTACGTTACCTCACGCATTGAACTAATTTTCAAGATTTTTTGTACCTCTTCGTCAATTACTTGGTTCTTGAATGGTCCTTGTTTTCTTTTCTTCTGCTTAACAGGTATGAAGGATGGATCTTCATTTAGTTTATGAGTCATCACTTCTGGTGGGATACCTGTCATATCTGAATGGGTTCACGCAAAGCAATCTGCATTAGACTTTAAATAATTAATTAACTTACCTCTTCGACTGGGGCTCAGCCTCATGCCTATATGCACTTTCTGTTCAGGCTTTTGTTCAAACAATGGAATAGCTTTGAGCTCTTCCTTTGTTGTTTTTATGTGCTCATCTTCTTCTAGTTCTTGAATGAAATCCTATCTGGAATCTACATCCGTGTGATTTGATTCATCTTCCATGGTAACTTGGTTTACCTTCTCGTGACTATTTTCTTCCGTACTTTTTCGAACAATAGCTTCTTCCGTATCTGTTTGGGTAATAATTGCTTCCATACCTGTTTGGTCGGCAACTTCTGCCTGGGAGATTTCTCTACCTTTTAATTCTTGTGTCTCTACTTTTTTGTTATAGTGTACCAAAAAATTTATATTCCTAGCGGTTTGCTGATCACCCCTAATCTGTTGGATTCCCCATTCAGAAGAAAATTTAATTACCTGATGTAATGTAGATGGTACTGCTTTCATGCCGTGGATCCATGTCCTTCCCATGATTACGTTATAAGCCATGTCAGTATCGATGACTTGGAATCTGGTATTTTTGATTACTCCTTCGGCATAAGTGCTAAGTTCAATTTCTCCTTTGGTTATAACCGTAGAGTTATCGAACCCTGATATGGCTCGTGCCTTTGGGATCACCTGATTTCCCAAGAGCATTTCTTCCACGACTCTTAGCAAAATGATGTTGACTGAACTACCTGGATCAATCAACACTCTTTTAACGTTAGTGTCATGAATGAGTAAAGATATTACCAGAGCATCGTTGTGGGGGAGCATTAGTCTGCCAAAATCTGCATCATCAAAGGTTATATTGTCTGCGTCCGGGTTTTCTCGAACCCGCTTTCCGTGTGTAATTGTGAACTTCGTGGCTGTTTTGCAAACCACTCCGTTTACTTCTTCACCTCCGTGTATCACGTTGACAGTTCTTTTTTGAGACGGGCGTTTCGGGGGTTCCAGTATGTTCTTCATGTATGCCTGCTTACGTTTATCACTAAACAATTCTGTTAAGTATCCCTGTTTCAATAATTGTTCTATTTCACCTTGTAAGAATCTGTAATCTGCAGTCCTGTGTCCATGATCGTTATGAAATTCACACCAGAAATCTGGTTTCCTTTTATTTCGGTTTGACCGCATTTCTTTGGGCCATTTAACCTTATCTCCCATATTTCTTAATATTTAAACTAGTTCAGGGGTACTTACATTGAAGGTGTGATCCCCAATTCGTGCATTACCTCAAGGTCGTTCATCTTGATCCTTTATGGATCTAGATGAAGATGAACCCACATCTCTGCTTGGTGGTCTGTATTTTGACCTAGTGTTTTCAAACCTGGGACGAGTTTCACGTCCCGAGGGTCCCATATAAGGATCGTACTTGTTTTTACCTGATCTCCCATATGATTCGGAGCGTCTGGATCTAGTATGATCTTTATCTTTCGAACGAGCAATGGTATTGTAAGGCCCCGGAAACTTTTGCTAAGCAATATAGGATTAAGGGTGCCAGGTAGACTAATTGTAATTTATGTGTTTTAAATATGATTTAAATGAATTGGATGTGAATAAGTGCTTTAAATATGTAATGACAGATTTTGATGGAATAAAAGTTAATTTTCGTCAAAAGAAAAAATGAATTGGATGTGGTGAATAAGTGTATGAGTCATATAATAAGTGATGCGAGGTTCAAGGGGAAGCCTAAGGCTAAGACAAATGGGAAAATTTCATCATAGGCTAAAATTCCAAAGGTATTTGCACTACTCTACACTTTGAACGAGCATATCTAATTATATATAAGGTATTATGTGATGAATAACCTATCAGATGAAAGGTCTTTGAGTCTAGTTTCCAACTCTTCAAAGTGTTCGTCATTTGGACATTCCTACGCAAAGTTATGATCAAATTACCAAAGTCTAGAAAAATGCGATCCTGTGTCAAATCTGTGATCGCATTTCTGGTCGCATTGTTGACTCTGCGATCGCAGATCTGTCGCAGAATGGGCCAGTGTAGCCCAGTTTTGGGCACCTATTTCATGATGCATTCTTCGACCGGCATTCTCATTTTGCGGTCTATTCTACGATCACAAACCCTGTTTCGCAGACTTATTTTTCCTATTTTTATAACCCGACCCCATTTTCATAAATAGGTTTAAGAGCTTCATTTGGGGTCATTTTCTACTGATTTTAGAGAGAAATGAGAGCATATAGAGAGAGAAAGAAGGGTCCTAACTTCATAATCATCCAAATCTTTCTCAAGTCTTCAAGAATCAAGAAAGATAATCATAAATTGTCCTCCATCCGGGTAAGTCCTACTTCCAAAAATTCCATGCAAGAGGTTAAGGGTTCAAATATGTGGTGGGGGTTAGAAATAGGCCATGCATGTGGGACTAAGTTGTAGTATGTGATGTTAAAGAACTAATTTGGGTAGTTCATTTTAAAATTGGTTGAGGGAAGAAGGAATTACCATTTCTAAACCTTATAGTCTACTTCACATGTTAGGTGTTTGATGAAATTCCTAAGAGAGTTACACCATGGGTAATCTTCCTAATTATTAATCGATTTCCGTTATCTCCTAATAGATTGTTATGGCTATAGGTGTTGGTGTATTGTCTAAACTTAAGGAAAAGCTCTGTGAGGTATGTATGGCTAACTTTAACCTTTGTAGAATCCCCTTGTTGTGGCGAGCATACGGTATGTGTACTTGTATGAAAATATGTGAATTTACTGTCTTAGTTGATTGCCACTCCACTGTGTTATATGAGGTTGTGAACAATGATTTGGTGTGCCTACCTTATTATGTGCAAAGCTTGTAATTGTTTGAGGTTATTGATATGAATCGATGTAAACAAGTTGACGATTATGGCAATACCTTGTACATGAATTATTACTTGGTGAAAATTAGGGTGCCTTGGGCCCAAATAAACGAATTGTTGATGTGAACTTGTACTCCTTGAAAGGAGGATTCTTGTGATGTAATTGTTTGGGATTGTTGTTATGAAATATGATTTGTCAAGTGGGATCGGATTGCGCGCCGCAACACGAAGTAATAAGGTGTGGGTTGTGGTGATAAGGGTGGTCGAGGTAATAAGGGTAGTCGAGGTAATAAGGGTTGCCGAGGTAATACGGGTGGAATGGGATCATTATCACTATTGAAATGAAAATCTATGAAACTCTTGAATATGGAGGTGTTGGAAAAGAAAAGGGGAATCTGTGAAACTCTTCGATTTATGTGCAATGCTTGTTGGATTCTATTAACTGTCTCTTATTTGTGTATTGCTTGATTGTACTTGGGGTAAATGTTGTTCATACATACTAGTACTATTCCACAGTACTAACGTCCCTTTTTCCGGGGGCGCTACATCTTTTATATGGATGTAGGTGGTTTCATAGCAGGTAGCTCAATCCGCCGTTAGTGGTACCTCCTCTTCATTTCCGTGCCTCTTTTCCTCGCACCTCATTATAGTGTCATGTCCAGTTGTCATGTTTTCCTTGGTCCATGTAACTGGCTGAATCATCAAGAATTATCATACGTGTGAAGCTCTTTTTTACCAATACAGTCCTCGAGCAATAGGACTATCAAATATACCCCAACTACGTACAAATCTCAACTATAGAGGAGAACTTTATTTTTTTAACCACACACTCTACCCTTGACTATGATCGATACCGACAATTAAGCATGAACATAAAAAGTTCACATTCTCCCGTTTTAAGCATGCCCAAGTATAACATTTTAGTTCAATAAATTCCAATAACCTATTTGCAACCACCCAACCTCAAAAGCAGACTTGTAACCACTAAGTACCCTCAACTCGTATACTCACCCAACAAGAGAAGTTTACAACATTACCAATAATTCTTGAGATCATGTTCCCTCACCAACAAACTAAAGAGTGAATATAGACTAGTCTACACATTCAAATATTCTTTTGAATATAAATTAAGAACATCACACAATTGAACAAAATTCACTCACTCTCACAAAGAATTCATATACATCCTGTGGCCGTACCATAAGATTGCCCGTAGTGTACATCTCCACTAATCTAAGCTAGCCAAATCTAGGATCAATTAGGACTTTAAAGTTGTAATGTAGGCTAAGGGACGTGTATGATACATTTAGGAATAGTGACTAACCCTCCTAAGCATTATAATACACTACACTCACAATTCGAACACATATTCTTCTCAACCAGTTCACGTGCCACAAACCATACAACATAGTCCCTTTTTTTAAAGCACTTCTATACTCCCACTAACACAAATTAGTAATATTGGGAGGTGTGTGTTTATTTTTTCTACATACTTTGACTATCATTTTTTTTTATCATTTGTTGGAATTTTTTTCTTTCTTTTACACACACCCACACATTAAAGTTCATCGGCTAGTGACTTTTAATTTGAACTTTAGTGCACCGTTCCCAAATATGATGGAACAACTGACCCACGTGATCACGTGACTGCTTTCACCACTGGAGTAAAAGGAAATGATTTAACAAAAGAGGAAATCGAATCAGTCCTTGTCAAGAAATTCGGAGAAACACTCACGAAAGGAGCTTTAATCTGGTATTCTCTTCTTCCAAAAAACTCTATAGATTCTTTTGCTGAACTTGCAGATTCATTTATAAAAGCACACTCTGGTGCACAAAAAGTTGAAAAATGAATGGAAGATATATTCAAGATAAAACAAGGATACACAGAATTGCTTCGTGAGTTTGTGGACAGGTTCCAACGGGAAAGAATGCAACTACCAAGGGTGCCTGACAACTGGGCAGCCATGGCATTCACAAGTTACTTGAACGATAAAAGCTCAGAAGCCATGAGATGCCTTAAAGAGAGTTTAAGAGAATTCCCAGCCACAACATGGAATGATATGTATAACAGGTACAGTACAAAACTCAAAATCGAAGAAGATATCATTGCCCGGTCAAAAGATGAGGAATATCCCAGTACAAGACGACCAAAATCAGAGAAAAGGTCAGGAAAAAATAGGTACGATCCTTATCTAGGACCCTCGAGATGAGACACATGTCCCCGATTCAAAAATACAAGACCATCGGGAAAAGATACAAACTCATCTTCATCTAGATCCAGGAGAGATCGAGATGAGCGGTCCAGGGGTAATACCCGAATTGGGGACCATAACTTTAATGTAAGTAGCACTGAACTTGTCTCAATACTAAGAAGTATGGGAGACAAAGTTAAATGGCCCAAAGAAATGCGTTATAATCCTAACTGGAGGAACCTTGATCAGTGGTGTGAATTCCACAATGATCATGGCCATAGAACTGCAGATTGTAGATTTTTGCAAGGTGAAGTAGAACATCTATTAAAACAGGGCTACTTAACGGAATTGTTTAGTGATAAAGGTAAACATGCATATATGAAGAACAGGCAGGAGCCAAAAAAACCCACCTTCCCCAAAACGAACTGTCAATGTCATACATGGAGGGGAAGAAGTGAACGACATAGTCTGTCAGCTAACATCAGAAGTCACAAGTACCCACGGGAATCGAGTTCGAGAAGAGACGAGGGAAGATCAAATATCTTTTGATGACACAGATTTTGGTGGATTAATACTTCCACATAATGACGCACTGGTAATATCCTTACTTATTCATGACACTAATGTTAAAAGAGTATTGATTGATCCAGGCAGTTCAGTCCATATTATTTTTATAAAAGTCGTGGAAGAAATGCTAGTAGAAAATGAAATGATCCCGAAGGTTCGAGCTACATCTGGGTTCGATAATTCGACAATGATAACTAAAGGAGAAATCGAACTCAATACTTACGCTGAAGGAGTCGTCAAAAGTGCAAAATTCCAAGTCATTAATACAGAAATGGCTTACAATGTTATTCTGGGAAGACCATGGATTCACGATATGAAAGCGGTCCCATCCACTCAACATCAGGTGATAAAATTCCCTTCAAAATGGGGAATAAGGCAAATTAGGGGTGATCAGCAAACCTCGAAAAATATCAATTCGATAACTCTTAACAACAAAAAGGACACGGGAGAAACATCGAATTCTTAAAAAGAGGCTCATCAAAAAACAAGTATGGAACAAACCTCTAATCAACTACGTACAAAAGAAATAGATATTCAAATAGGTACGGAAGAAGGTAACGATGAAACAGATCCTGTAATCATCAAGGATGAGCCTGAACATGTGGACATAGACTCCAGACTGGATTTCATTTGTGAACCAGAAGAAGAAGAACATATCAAAACAACTACTGAAGAATTCGAGACTGTTCCCGTCTCTGAACAAAAGCCCGAAAGGAAACTCTACATCGGCATAAAACTGCTGGAAAGATTAACACCTGAACAAAAAGGTATGTCAGTCAATTATTTAAAAGCTAATGAGGATATTTTTGCATGGTCCCATTCATATATGACAGGTATCCCACCAGAGGTGATGACCCACAAACTAAACGAAGATCCGTCATTCGTACCTGTCAAACAAAAGAAATGAAAGCAAGGAACTTTCAAAAATCAAATGATTGATGAAGAAGTCCAAAAGCTTTTGAATATAGGTTCGATACGAGAGGTAAAGTATCCTGACTGGTTAGCCAGTGGTACCGAAAAAGAATGGCAAATGGCGGGTATGTGTAGACTATACTGATTTAAGTAAAGCATGTCCTAAAGATTCATTTCCCTTTCCATATATAGATCAAATGATCGATGCAACCGCCGGTCATGAATTGTTAAGCTTTTTAGATGCATATTCTGGTTATAACCAGATTAAAATGGAGCCCTTGGATGAATAAAAGACTTCCTTCATTACTAACCGAGGGACTTATTGTATTAAGGTTATGCCTTTTGGATTAAAGAATGCAGGTGCCACTTATCAAAGATTAGTGACAAAAATGTTTGAAGAACATTTAGGTAAAACCATGGAGGTTTACATTGAGTATATGCTTGTAAAATCAACACAAACAGAAGATCATCTTCAGCATCTCTCTACTACTTTTGATATCTTACGCAGGTATAATATGAAACTCAACCCGGAAAAATGTGCCTTCAGAGTACAATCTGGTATGTTTCTGGGATTCCTTGTATCTAATAGAGGAATAGAGGCAAATCCAGCTCAAATAAAAGCTATAGAAGAAATACAAGAAATTTTGAAAAATAAAAAAGAAGTTCAACGATTAACGGGAAGAATAGCAGCTCTAGGAAGATTTATTTCTAGATCTTTCGAGAAAAGTTTTAAATTCTTTTCAGTTCTTAAAAAGCAAAATCAGTTCGAATGGACTGAAGAATGTTAATAGGCTTTAAAAGACTTGAAGGCTTATTTGTCAAAACCACTGTTACTATCAAAGCCAAAAGAATGAGAAAGATTATACATCTACTTGGCTGTTTCAGAAATTGCCGTAAGTGCAGTACTGGTAAGAGAGGAAAAAGGTAAGCAATCTCCTATTTATTATGTAAGCAAAACTTTATTAGATGTTGAGACTAGATATCCACATCTAGAAAAATTAGCTTTAGCATTGATAATGGCATCAAGAAAACTACGTCCTTATTTTCAATGTCATCCAATCACTGTCGTGACTTCATATCCTTTGAGGAATATTTTACATAAACAAGAACTGTCAGGAAGATTAGCCAAGTGGGCCATAGAATTGAGTGAGCATGATATAACATATCAACCTAGAACTGCAATTAAGTCACAAATGTTGGCCGACTTTGTAGCTGACTTTAGCAATAATATTACCCCTGAAGTAGAAAAGGAATTACAACTCTTCAATGGTGTAAACCCAGGTCAGTGGACCCTATTTACAGATGGCTCTTATAATATAAAAGGAGCAGGGTTAGGCATCGTACTAATATCACCCACGGGTGAAAAGATACGGCAAGCTATTAAATGCTATCCAATAACTAACAACGAAGCAGAGTACGAGGTTGTTATTACAGGTTTAGAATTGGCACGAGAGTTGTTGATTGAGCAAATCGAGATCAACAGCGATTCACAATTGGTGGTAAACCAGATGCAGGGGACTTACACCGCTCGAGAAACTCGAATGCAGCAATACTTAGAAAAGGCTCGTGAACTTGTGAGACAGTTCAAAATGTGGAAAGTGATACAAATACCTAGGGAGGAAAATGCTGAGGCAGATGCGTTGGCAAACCTCGCAGCAGTTACGGAAGTAACCAATAAAGACAACACTATTGTCGTACACCTCTTGCATTCGACAATTGACCAAAACAAGAATGAGGTATCTTTCAATAATTTAACTTGGAACTGGAGAAACAAAATTCTTAACCTTTTGCATAATGGTACCGTGCCTGAAGATAAAAAAGCAGCTCAAGCGCTCCGCTGCAAAACAACAAGATACTGTCTAGTTCACGGCACCTTGTACCGCAAAATGTTTGGAGGACCCCTAGCTAAATGCCTCGGATCTAATCAGACGGAATTCGTGATAAGAGAAGTCCATGAAGGACATTGTGGAAATCACGCAGGTTCAAGATCTTTGGTAAAAACCCTAATAAGAGAAGGGTATTATTGGCCTAATATGGAAGAAGACGCGGAAAATTTCATCTCGAAATGTGACAAATGCCAACGGTTCCCCAATAATATGCACAGACCAGCAGAATTGTTGCACTTTATCATATCACCGTGGCCCTTCATGAAATGGGGAATGGACATAGTGGGACCTCTTCCCCCAGCCAAAGGTCAGGTACGGTTCCTGCTTGTACTTACTGATTATTTCACGAAATGGGTAGAAGAAGAAGCATTCAAATAGGTGCAGGAAAAAGAGGTTAAAGTTTCTTATGGCAAAATATAATATGTCGATTCGGGATTCCAAAGGAGATCGTGTGTGATAATGGCCCACAGTTTATAGGTTCACAAATCACATAATTCTTCGAGAGTTGGAAAATTAAACGGATCGCTTCAACACCATATCATCCCGTAGCTAATGGACAAGGGGAATCCACGAACAAAATCATCATCAACAATATAAAGAAGCGGTTAAATAAAGCCAAAGGCAATTGGCCCAATGAATTACCAGCGGTATTATGGGCGTACATAACCACATCAAAAACAACTGCAGGAGAAAGTCCCTTCGCACTTGTTTATGGCTCGGAGGCATTAATACCTGTGGAAATTGGTGAACCAAGTTTGAGAGTGACAACAACTTCGAAACAAACGAATGATGTTGAACTCCAAACCAATTTGGACCTGCTCGAGTCATGAAGAGATGCGAATTTAATACGGATGGCAGCTCAAAAGCAAATCATAGAACGGTATTACAACTGCAAAGCTCATCTCAGATATTTCAAAATTGGGGCCTTTGTACTTAAAAAGGTCTTCCAGTCAACAAAGGAAGCAAGAGCTGGAAAACTAAATCCAAACTGGGAAGGACCCTATAAGGTCCGAGGCATAGCGGGGAAAGGCGCGTACGAGTTTGAATCCATGGACGGCAGGGTTCTACCAACAAGCTGGAACGCCATCCACCTGAAGAAGTATTACTTCTAAGAAAAAGAAGTACCCTCGGTCAGGTACCGCATGTTAGATTTTGTCTTTGAATATTTAAAATTTTGCTAACTTTTTTAGATGATAAGCAAAAAGCTAACCCATCACCAGATGATGACATTAGACCTGCAAAGACGCGAGGAAATAACATAATTCCCGGTCTAGGGTTACACTTTCTGATGGATATTTTAAAGGGTTAAACAATCATCATCTAAAAAAAAAGTATATACCTTCGAGTCCGGAATGTTTTCCTTTTTCAGGGAAAGGACCACAAAGAAGGAACATTCAAGTGCTCGAGATCTAATTCTTCAACGCTCAAACACTTGGGGCACTACATAATATGGAAGGCCAAGATGAAGCAAAAGACTGCCAGAAGTCAAAAAGCTCGAGCCTAAAAGAACCATTTACCCAACGAGTCAAGTGATACAAGCAAAAAGAACTGAAGACTCCAGCACAAAAATTACGAAGCCTACTCTAAAAAACCCTCAAACCATGTTCAGGTTAAAAGGCAAAGTATTAGCTACGAAGAAGAAATGTACATCTCATATAAAAAGCTATTATATCAAAAACAGTTAGGGATAGAATATCATCATCATTGTACTTAGTCAAAAAACTGTTACAATAAAAAAACAGTTATGAAATCTTTGTACTCAAGTAGAAAACTGTTATTCAAATAAAACAGTTACGGATGAAAGATCAAAACCCTTGTATTTATTCCCAAAACTGTTATCAAATAAAACAGTTATGTATTACGATGCATTTCTCTCGTACTTGTTATAAAACTATTGCAAATAAAAACAGTTATGGGTAAAAACCCGACATTTACAAAAACCGTTACTAATGAAAAACAGTTATCTCCTTGTATTAACTCGAAAAAACTGTTACCTAGGAAAAACAGTTGTGAAATACAAGTGATTATCAAATCTGTTAAAACAAAACAGTTGCAACCTGAGTTTTAGATGATAATCATAACACATGTAAAATGTTGTGAAAGTTCAAACGAAAACCTCTCGCAAAAACATACTTAAACATGTGAGAAAATTCCTATTACTCTATTGCATATCAATGAAGTTGAGATGTCTTCTTCATTAAAATATTGATTAAAAGGGCCCTAATACATAAACAAAGCCTCTTACAAACAAAGTCTAAAAAACTTACACTACACCTATCATAAAAAAGGTTCAAAGTGAAATACGCGTCTATATGCAAATAAAGCTAAGAGGTACGAGAAAAAACCTCACAAAAGCAATACGAAGCAATAATACTTGAGAAAAGAGTAAGGCTCAAACTCATAACAGAAAGTATCAAAAATTGCATTAATATAAACCGGCTAAGTCAAAAACTAAGTACTAAACTAGTACTTAGCCGCATAAGTATTCACATTTTTATGGTGCCCCTAAGTTGTCAGTTGGGGAATTTAGAGTTTCAAATTTACTCCTGATGGAGCTGAGAGTAACCACACCAATCCAATAAAAAAAGAGTGGGGATAAATTCTTTATTCTTGAGGAGGAGGAGAACCGGCTTCTTCTTCTGAAGGAACGTCAGATGCTTCCTGGGCTTCATCAGCTGGAGAAAGTTCAAGACCCCGCTAGGTTTTCTCCATAGCTTCTTCGGATTTAGCAATCTCAGCAGCAAGTTCAAAGCCCTCTCGTCCCAATTCTATCAACATATCATGGCGAGCACTCATGTATGCCCAACTTACGTCGACGGCTGTCGCCTCTTCAAGATCGCCATAATCCTTTGACCATGCCTGAATCTCAGCCTTCAAGTTATCATTCTCAGCTTCAGCGGCTTCAAGGGAAACCTTCAAAGGAGCAATTGATTCCTCCGGAGTCCGAACTTTCACCTGGGCTTCACGGGTATCCTCTTGAGTCTGGGAGAGGTTCCGCAAAAGTTCATCGGAGTATTCCTCTTTCTGTCCCAGTATATGCTTCAAGTTCCTTATTTCCTCTGTAGCCTTTGACAATTTCTCAGCAAATGTAGACTCGAGGACAACTTTGTCCTTGTTAACCTGGCTGCAGGAAGCTCTTTCCACTGCCAATTCTGCTGTGACAATCTTCAGTTGCTCCTTCAAGGTATCTCTCTCATCCTCTAAAGCATCCATTTCTATTCGAAGACTATCATATTGTGCCTTTTAATCCTGAAGCTCACGTAGCTCTTTCAACTCGTTCTCTGAGTTCGAAATTCTCTTCATAAGCTCTAAGCCAATAAGGCGCGTCTGCAAAAATAGCAAAACAATCCAATGTGTTAAACTTTTATTCAAAGAAAATTGAGCATACAAAAGTGTTCTTTCAAAAGCATACCTTTAAAGAATTATGCACCACGTCGTTGGCCCAAGTAAGAGTTGAGTGGCTGTCAAGTTTGGCCCTCTCTTCAGAGCCGATTAAAAGCTTGAGCCATACTTCAGGCTCACCAGTCTTCTTGAAAAGGCTTCCACCGGCTGGAACCTCAATTACAACCCTCTGCATCTCCCAACTGGAAGACCCTACTTCTACAAAAGAAGGCACAAAAGCAGGAACGGAGGGGATAGCGACAGACACGGACGTGCAAGGAGCCAAAGGAGCCACGGGCACATCAATAGAAACAGATGGATGAAAAGCTGAGGAAATAACAGGTACGTACGGAGGAGCAACAGCAAAATCGGGAAAAATGGTAGCTAGCGGAATATTATCAGGGTCAAGTTCAAACCTTTCATGGAAAAGACGCTCGGCAGGATATCGAACCGGGGATAGAGACTCGTCACGGGAAAAAGAGGGCCGGATTGACAACACGGAAGGAAAAGGCCTAGGAGCAGACTCATCATCTGAAACTGCTCGCCTTCTTCTCGACCGGTGCACTAAAGCACCCGCTCTTTCATCTTCATCTTCCCCTCCAGAATGGGGATCACGAACATTCCTCTTAGAAGAACTGACTAAAAGCTTCTCAGCATGAGATAATGACATCTTTGGGAGTGATGAACCAGGTGCCCCACGGGTAGAAAACCCTATCGAAAGAAGGAAAGAGTTAACAAAAAGAACTCAGGTAAAGTAGGAAGTGAGAAAAACTCCACTTACCGTGGGTCTTGATAATCTAATTGAACTTCATGGAAAAGAACTTCCAAGACCTTTCTTCGACAGGAGTTGCGGATAACATTTTTTCTACCCAACTACGAATATCGGAGACATTCTCGACGGTATTCATAGTTGCTGAAAAATAAGAGAAAAATAGATGCGGTATGAAAAACGCAATTTAACTTTACGTAAAGAAACAATGTACGAACCAAAGTACTTACGTGCACGGTTCCACTTCTCAGGGAAGGGAAGATTGTTTTCACCCACTAAAATAGCAGTGGGAACGGAAACGTACCTAAGGTACCAACCTCTATCCTTGTCATCACCAGGGGTTACTAAAACTCTCTTACTCCGAGCAGCCAGAGTAAAAACCCCATGACGAAATAGAGCAGGTGAATACGGATGAATCAAATGATGAAAGGTGAAAGGAACAAAAACTTTAGAAGCCAAAATTCTCAGGCAAGAAACAACACGCCACACTAAAGGACCGACTTGTCCTATGCATATATTGAAAAAATGGCAAAACTCAATAATAACAGGGTCGATGGGAGGTTGAAATCCTAGTGTAAAAGGATAAGTGTAGACATACGAAAAACCCGTCTTGTAAGACGTGATCCTTTGGTTATTATTTGGCACAAGAATGGGAACGTTAGACTCCCAAGAGCATTCCCTACGGATAAGAGTAATATGACCTACAATAATAATGGTCGCATACTTCTCTACACTATCTGGAGAAAAAGCCTGTTCGACGATAGGAGAATTTTCCCTTGGGAAGATTATCTCACCAGGAATGATTTCGTAAACTTTTGGTTCACGAATATCATCCTTACTCTTTGAAGAAGATTGAGAAGACCTAGCTCTAGAAGAGAGTAAAGATCTAGCGGAAGGAGGAGAAACCAAAGGGGAAGAAGAATCCCTAGTGGAGGCAGATCCTAAACTCCTCAATCGGCCACCTCTCCGGCTCCTAGATGGAGCATAAGAAGATGCCAAAGTTTCAACATTGATAACCCTTTTAGGTTGACCAGATGAAGACATATTTATGCAAGCTAAGGAAATTTCCTCACCAAGGAAAAATCAAATTATAGAAGTGTTTCGTGAAAGAGAAGGAAAGAAGACTTACTATTTATACCTAATGGAAACCGTCAAAACATTGAAAAATAATGATGGAAAGTCATAATTAAGGGTATCACTTCAGGACTGATGCGGCTACAAAGAAGCCTTAAAAAGCGCCGAATTGTTGCAGAGCCAATCAAAGACAGACACGTGAAAGAATCATTAAATGGAAGTGATGCACGATGAATGCATTCAAGAAAGGATACAATGTTTCGGAACAAAGCGGCAACAAAATATTCCCGCCATAAATACGTATCCACTTACCAAGTATTATACGTCAATTACATGGCAAGTGGGGGGAGTATCTGTATTGGTAAAAAAAATAGCTTTACACGTAGGAAAAATTTGGATGACTCAGCCAACTATGTTGACCAATGAAAACAACACATGTGGAGGCAAAAATACACAGAGGCACGGGATAAAAGAGATACGGTCATCGTATTTTTTAATATAACAGCCACGAGAAGATTATCGAGGAAGAAGAGACACGGTCGAAATGAATCTAGACAAAGCAACAGGCAGGTACGAGATTAACTCAATCGGCACGGAATTGATTCATCAACCACGAGTGTATCAGCCACGGGAAACCTAATGAAGAAGAAGAGATGCGGTCATAGAGCACCCAAACGAAGCGACGAATAAGATTTGAGAATCAACAGTTAATGGCTCACACGTTACGTAATTCCTAAAATAACAGTTACGATTCACCTTTGTAACGCCTCGTTAATGCAATAATTAGTCATTAATGAGCAATCATTACATGAATCAAAACGTTGTCCTAGGAAAATCCCTCTATAAAAGGGAAGAAATGTAACAAACAAGATCATCTGAATTCTCGAATACAAACTACATTACTTCTTGCACTCTATATTGCTATCAATTTACTGTTTCTTTATTCATTATTTTATTCATTCGATTATCAGTAACCGAGTTTATCTCAAAATAGCTTTGGTCAAGGAATCTTATTCTTTGGTTAAACAATTACACTATGTGGCATACAAGTAAAACAACTGAGAAATGACGTCACAAAATAGGATATTTACTTTACTTAGACGTCACAATTCAAACCATAATCACGGGAAGATAGAATGTATGTCATAGCCTAATGTGTCAGCGCCAAACATGTCAATGATTATCTCAGAGCAACTCAATTTCTTCCCAACCTACTCGTAAAACAAATAAAGTACCTGATTCGAGCTACACAAAGTACTCCACACTTAGTCTATGCATAGTCCCCGATGCATATAAAAATACAAAACAAAGTAGGGTGGAAATAAAACTCTATGTCAGGTGACGTCCTCCTTCTTAGGGCATCTTCAACCTTTACCCCCATTTTGGTCCCCAAAATGGGGATTTCCCCATTTTGGGGACAACTTACTCCAACCATTCCCCCATTTTCTTCCAACCATTCCCCCACAAGAGAATATTCTTTTTTATATTCATCTCTCTCTTCTATATTATATTATTATCTTTCATTTTAATTTTATTTTTTAATTTCCATTAAACAAATTCCATCTTTTATTTTCATTAATTTGTATTTTTTATTAAAATAATTCTATAAAATTTTAAATAATATAATTTGTAAGCAATTATTATTGATTAACTAATAATTCAAATAAAAGTGAAATCATTGCGATACAAAATTAATTAAATACATATCACACAACGATTAAATTCATTCAAAATACTATATAAATAACAATACTATAATGATTTTGCTGTATCTGGAAACGACATACCTCCCTGCTAAGTTATTATGCTATTTACCGTTGTTTCAATTTTTATGTATTTTAATTTAATGTATTTTCAATTTTCATGTACTTCCAATTTTAATGTATTTTCATTTAATGTATATTAAATTTTTACTTTTCAATTTTAGCAACATCTAATATTTTATATTCACACCTTTCAATTTTAGCAACATCTAATATTTTATATTTGTAACATTCAGTTTTTGAGATGATTATATATTTTTTGTACAATTATAACTTATAATAAAATTAACTTACAATTTTACATAAAAATAATAAATGTACGAAAATTAATTTATCAAAATTATACACCAAAGTTAAGATGTAAAATTAATATTATAAAGATATTTCATAAGCATAATTACATATATATATATATATATATATA
>ML248435.1:0-26193 GCA_005239495.1 Nicotiana undulata | reverse complement strand
CTGTCAATTTTGCCTCGTTTGTACCCATGTTCTAGCAGAAATTTTGATAGCCGCTCATACCATTCTCTAGGTGCTTGTTTGAGACCATAGATAGCCTTGTCAAGTTTGTATACATGGTCAGGTGACTCCTTGCTTTCAAAACCTGGAGGCTGTTTGACAAATACATCTTCCTTCAAATAGCCATTGAGAAAGACACTCTTAACATCCATCTGATAGAGAGTGAATTCCATATGTGCAGCAAATGCTATAAGAAGTCTGATTGCCTCCTGTCTTGCCACAGGGGCAAAGGTCTCATCATAGTCGATTCCTTCTTCTTGGCTGTACCCTTGAACAACCAGTCTGGCCTTGTTTCTTGTAACAGTTCCATCCTCATCGAGCTTGTTCCTGAAGACCCACTTTGGGCCAATCACTGATTTGTCTAGTGGCCTGGCTACCAAGTGCCATACTTGACTTCTTTCAAACTGATTCAGATCCTCTTGCATGGCATTTACCCAATCAGCATCATGTAGGGCTTCACCAATGTTCTTTGGTTCGATTAAGGATAGGAAGGCATCAAACGCATATAGATTTTTCAAGGAGGCTCTTGTTTTGATTCCGGATGACAAATCTGTTATGATGTTCTCAAGAGGGTGAGAACTTTGATATCTGTTTGGTTTGAGCACCAATTGTTCACTTCTAGATGATTCTATGGTGTCTTGGTGTTGTGGAACAGGATCAGGGAAAGATTCACATGTTGAGTTCCCCCTGTCATGTTGCTTGGGTGAGTTGGACCTGATCCATCTTCCATGGCTGCTTCAATGTGTTCACTGCTTCTCACCAGTCCAAGCTCCGCATCTTCTGGTTCCTGTCTCTCAAAAAGAGTGTTAGTTTCATCAAAGACAACATGCACACTCTCTTCCACACATATAGTTCTTTTATTGTACACTTTATAAGCTTTGCTATGTGATGAATATCCCAAGAATACTCCCTCATCACTTCTGGGATCAAATTTACCTAGGGAATCTTTGCCATTATTGTGCACAAAGAATTTGCATCTGAAAGCCCTAAGATGGGATATGTTGGGCTTTCTCCCTTTAAGTAATTCATAAGGAGTCTTCTCTACCAGTGGCCTGGTCATACATCTATTGATTATATAGAAAGCAGTGTTTATTGATTCTGCCCAGAAGCTGTGTGGTAGTTTGCTAGAAAGAAGCACGGTTCTTGCCATGTCTTCAAGAGTTTTATTTTTTCTTTCCACAACCCCATTTTGTTGTGGGGTTCTAGGGGAAGAAAAGTTGTGATTGATACCATGTTCATCATAGAACTCATCAAACTTTGCATTCTCAAATTCAGCGCCATGGTCAGATCTTATTGATGCTAGTTGATGTCCTAACTGATTTTGAGTTTTCTTAACAAATGAGGTGAACATATCAAATGCTTCATCCTTAGATGTCAGGAATAAGGTCCAAGTGAACCTTGAATAATCATCAACTAGCACCATCACATATTTATTACCACCTCTGCACAAAGTTCTCATTGGACCACACAGATCCACATGAACCAGTTCCAACGTCCTAGTGGTACTGATCATTTTCTTACTTTTTAATGAGGATCTTACCTGCTTCCCCCTTGCACATGCCTCACAAANTATGACATAGATATTATTCATTCTCTTTCCCTGCAAAATAATCTTGTTAGTAAGCAAGTTAATCACAAAACATTTTGTGGAAGTGAAAGCAACCAGGGTATCTCTGTCACACAATTGTGACACACTGGTCAGGCTATATTTCAAGCCATCTATCAAGTACACATGTTCAATGGAACGTGTGTCATCCTTACCTACCTTACCAACCCCTATAATTTCACCTTTCTTTCCATTTCCAAAGGAGACATTTCCTCCTTTGAGGTTTTCAAGTGAAAGGAACTGTTCCTTGTTCCCCGTCATATGCTTTGAGCAGCCACTATCCAAAAACCAAATTTGGCTGCTTCCTCTCACTTGTACCTACAAAAGGAAATCAGGGGTTAGTTTTAAGAACCCAAACTAGTTTGGGTCCTTTTCTATGAGAGAATGGATGAATTAAATTTTTTCTGGCCCAATTTGGTAGCCAATTTTTCTTTTTAACAAACTTCTCATTTTTCCGACTGGCCTGCTCTTTTGCAGTACACTCAATTTTTTAGTGGCCAGTCTTACCACAGTGGGTGCATTTCTTTTCAGGAAGAGTGAGATACTTGCTTTTGGGATCCCACTTGGGAAATTTACTCCCAAAGCCAAGCCCTCTCCGGTTGCTACTGTGATTCTCTTGAAGCCATGTCAAGGCATCAGAGGATTTATTCCATTTACAAGTTCGATCTAATTCATGTTTGACTTTGCCAAGTTCTTCTTTAAGTGTTCTTATCTGTTCATCCTTGGCATACATCTTATCTTTTAGTTTTCCCATATTTTCTTCTAACATGATATGAGAATGATCAACAACCTTTTTGATGGATCCTAGCTTCAGTTTTAAGTTTTCAGATTTTAGCGCTAGAATCTCAGTTTCAAATGGATGAACCTGGTTCATCAGGACAATGTTTTTCATTTTAGATTCACTTACTCTAATTTCCAGGTTCATGCATTTTTCTTTTAGCATTGCACATTCTTTAGAAAGATGATCCTTCTCTTTGGTTGTTTCTTCAGAATCATCCATGAAATCAAGTAGCAACTCAGAGAGTTTTTCTTTAGATAGGAACTTTATTTTGTTTTTAAGATGAGAGATACTTACCTCTGGTTCTTCATGTTATTCCTCATCTGATTCTCCAATTTCCATGAGCGCTTGATCTTCAGTTTCACCATCTTCTGATTCTTCATCTGAACTTTCCCCCCAAGCAACAACCATAGCTTTTGTTGTGGTTTTCTTGGGTTGGACCAGTTCCTTCTTCCTGTTCCTTCTTTCATATCTCTCCTTTTTCCATTCCAATTCCCACTGAGGACGGTTCTTGATAAGGTGGTCAGATTTTCCACACTTGTAGAATCCCTCGTTGGTTGGCCTTTCTGGGGCTTTAACTTTGTTATAATTTCCTTCTCTAGAGATGCCTTTCTTCCTCATGAGAAAGTTTCTGAATTCTTTGGTAATCATGGCCATCTCATCTTCCTCAAGATCTGATCCCTCAGTGATCCTCAGTGCTAGACTCCTCTCCTTCTTTGGACTATCCATCTTCATTGTCTGCCTTCTGAGTTCATAGGCAGTAAGGTTTTCAGTTAGATCGTCCAATCTGAGAGTTGCCATATTTTTGGATTCCTGGATAGCAGTGATTTTGCTTTCTCGGGAAATTGGCAAAACCCTTGTCAGGATTTTTTCTACCCTATCTTCTTCAAGAATTACTCTTCCAAGAGACTTAAGTTCTTTTTTCAAGGTTGTGAACCTTGTGTACATCTCTTGGATTGTCTCACCTTCCTTCATAGTAAAATTTTCATATTGAGAGTATAGTAGAGTACCTCTTGATCATTTTACCTGAGGTGTTCCTTCATGGGATACTTGCAAGGTATCCCAGATCTATTTGGCAGTGGTGCAGCTTTGGATTCTTCTATACTCATCTGGACCTAGCCCACAGACTAGCCACTTTTTGGCCTTTGCATTCTTCTCCCATTTCTTTAGATCCTCAGCAGTGCAGTCAGCTCTAGTCTTTGGTACATCTACACCTTCAACAGTTTTCTTCATGGTAGCTAGAGGACCATCAGTGATTATGTCCCAGAGTTCATAATCTTCTCCAATCAGGTGGTCCTTCATCCTGTTCTTCCACCAGGAGTAATACTAGCCATTGAACAGTGGTGGCCTTGCAGTTGATTGACCCTCCCAGTTTCCAAGTGGTGCACTCGTTTTGATCTTTTCCAAGGTGTTAGCCTTTTCAAGGATAACCTGCTCTGATACCAATTGTTGTTTTATACTTCAATATCACACAAGAGGGGGGGGGGGGGGGATTTGTGTGGGGTCCAATTTTTCGAGTGCTGTCTTATTAGAAGAACCTGGTTCTTCTTAGTATTCCAACTTCTACTGGAGCGGAATAATAAATGCAGTAAAGTACAACACAGAGATTTTTACGTGGAAACACATTGCTCAAAAGGTGAAAAAACCACGACCTACTCCTCAGTAGGATTTTCACAAACTCTTCACTACAACTCTGAGCCAAACATCATTTACAAAATAAACTCTTTTGTAAACCTAGGACTAACTCTAATCCCTTTGTAGCAACCTAGCCTCTAGCTAATTGCGACAAGCTTCAAGTTAACTCTAACTTGAACAGTGTGTACCTATTACAATTGCTTCTAAGAAAGCTGAAAAGATACAGTATTAAATCACCTACTACAACCAACTAGACTCAATGAACAAACAGATGAAACTGGTTCTTCTAGCTGGTCAGTAGCCTTTGTGTCGCACAAGGATTCTTCTTGCAAATTATCTCTGGGAATTTTGCTTTCAATTCTTGTTCTACTTCTGCCTTTGTGCGATCATTATTCAATAGGAATACTTCAACATTATATAGCGCTAGAAGTTGAGATGTTCTTGTTTAATTCTGATGCAACTCTTCCTTGGTGGAAGAGTTTGTATTGAACTCAACTTCCTTCCTTTGTTACTATCCTTGTTGAATTCGAACTCTAACCTCTTATCAATTTGCAACCTTTTCGCTTTAGGAGACAACCTCTTAGTTCTAAGATAATTAACATAACATGTTATCTCCTACGCATGGACTCTTCGCATGTCAATGACTCTGTTTCACTACGATAGCCTGATGGACCTGGTTCAACTTGGTAGACATTTGTCAATCTTCAAAACCATGCAGTGACTTGGGTCAACACGGAGGAGTTTAGGACCTCTAAATCTGGGCAGTTCTAGAAAACCCCCTAAGGTTTTAAAAGGGAAAAATATAGGTGACAGTAAAATAACAAGTAGGAACAGCAAGTAGAAAAGAAAGAAGCAGTTAGAAAGCTCATGTTTACCTCCACAAGTAGAGAGCAAATAAACATCACGTCTCAAAACACAAATACATGCAGTATTTAAGGAGATCTTAGGACAAGATGTCTAAGTGAACATTAATACACAGAATATGCAACACTTGTTCAAAACTTAGTGGCAGGGTCCTAATAGTTTGCCTATTGTTTTAAGACCTGTGAAACTTAGCAGTAAACAATCAGAACGCGCCGTTTTTTAGTTTATACAGGGATTGATTACCTAAGGCTTGCCTAGGCGTGGGACTGTGCATAATTACAAGTTATTTTAAATAGTTTTGAAGTTATTTAATCTACAAACATGTTGTTCTAAGTGACACATGTTTGAAAATGACAAAGATTGATGCCAGTTGTACTCAGAAAACACGCACCTATATGTGAGACTATTTTTATGCTTTTTCATGGATCAACGACTTATTGTAATTAGACTAGGCGTATTTAAACGAATGCAAACAGGTTCCTAGAGCATGATATCTAAATGCACATAGAAGTGACAATTTTCTGTTAAGTTATTTATTAACCTAGTAGCAGGATTTCTAAGCGAGAGTGCATATGAAAAATTAGAGCATGCATTAGTGATATGTGATATGCTGAAACAATAAACGTGACGCTCTAAGAACAAGATATCTAATGCCTATTAAGCATGATTCTGGATGAAATGAACACATTAGTCCTAAGGCATGGTTTCTAACGCAAATTCACAGAATATAAGACCTACACCATGCTTTCTACCCAATAATGTCAACAGTAACATATGGCTACCCTCCTATTTTCACTAGCCATCCCAATATCTGTTTACAAATAATTATTACAGACTAATGATCGAACGAATTATATAAGTGGAAAGTAAATTAACTATAGGGATCCTGAAGTAGGCCCAAAGAGAACCTGGTAAGGCCAGGCCTTCAATGATCTCAAATGCCCAAAGATTTGATAGCCAGATTTATATCCAGGTGTGTCAGAGTTCCCTAAGGACCTCAAGGATCCCCGACAGTGCTCACACCTAGACTTTTCATATCAGGGATTGAGTAAGTGCAGCGTAGAAGGGCCATCCCCAGTTTTCCAAAGTTCAGAGGGATATCAAAAGGATCCTAAGGCAGTCACACACCGGAGGGGCAGAACCTAGGGACTTAAGAGTAAAGTGAGAGTGCTTGACATAGTTTTGAAAAGGTTTTGATAAGAAAACAATATTGAATTGATTCAAGAAGTAAAGAAGTTTTCTGAAAATAGGAACTGATTAGTAGTAAAACAGCTTTTGAAAACAGTGTGAACACTTATGAGAAATCAGCAAACAGCTTAAACAGGTTCAGCATTATTCAACCACAGATTTCACTCAGGGATTATGGGAATTGGGGACACACAGAACATAGCACATAACAATAGGAGCACATAAGTTTTTCTAGAGTTCTGTAGGATTAAGGAATTAATCATACAACTAATAGTACATACATAGGGTATGGATTACATAACATACATGTGGGAACATAGTACACTAGACATATGAGGCATAAAACCGAAGTTTCTTAGAAGTCTTAGACAACTTAGCGAGCAGATTAAACCAGAACCTTAGTAAATAGATTAGGCAAACAATCAAACATGGAACAAAATCAGGTTGAGGTATGCTAGAGAAGGCAACAGGCAGATCCTTAGACATGCTAGTTATAAGTTAAACTGGACAGAATTCATACATGCCAGTGATTAAGCAGTATAGTTTAGACATGATGGGTGAAACAATGATTTATACATACAAGTTACACATTGAACAATAAGATGTTAAGCAGGAACAAAACTAGAAATCATTGAACTAAAGCAATAACAGAACACATAGAGTTTTGGACTTGAAATTGAATTAGGACATACTAGTTAAGTAGAGCAAACACATAGTATAGAGCAAGTGTAGTGCAATAACTAGCCTTGGCTTACAGCCGGCTTGTTTAGTAAAAGTAACAAGTAACAAGAAAGGGCAGAGAGCTTTTAAGTGTAAGAGAAAATTATTGAACTAGTGTTCGTGTCGAAGTGAGAATAGAGGAGAGTATATATATATATATATATATATATATATATATATATATATATATATATATATATATATATATTTATATATATATATATATATATATAATATTTGAGAACTGGACTAAATAAGGTCAAAAGCAATTGTTCAGTAGTTGGGGAGAGTCACATAATCAATCATGCATAAATCAGTAAGGTCTTCCTCTAATTAAGGAGTAACCAGTTAACGGTAAAGAGCAGGGCAGAAAGAAATCAAATAAACCTATGTACAAATTAAAGTAGGTAATTAGGGGTAAATACATAAGGGTTTAATTATGGAAACAATCAGTAAGAATCAGCAAGCACCTCAATTAATCATAAATAAGGCAAGAAATAATTTAAAGGTTGTAAAAATAGGGAAAATAACTTGAAATTGGCATATAGGTATTACCATAGAAAATCAGTGAATAAAGAACTCGTAATAATACTGATTTTAAGGAAAATAATATAGGTTTTCCATGAATGACAGATAGTCTAAGTATAACACATAAAATCAGTCAAGATTTGAATCTGAAACCCTAATAGAAGCACATTAGGGTAAAATCATAAGCCATTCAAATTAAATGACGGAGAAATCATATGAATCAAAGTACAAAAAAGAGTTATGTATCAAATAACACGAATTGACTCAGAATCCAAACATAGTGTCAAAAATTAGGGGTTTCAACATAAACTAGTTAGGGTTGAGGAAAAACTCAACATAATCGATTAAAACACATAAGAATCAGAGAATAAGCACTTAAAATCAGAAAAAAAATTGAATAACATTTTCAAGGAAACCCTAGTTAGGAAGAAATGAAAAGACACTTGAAAATCAGAAGGTTTTCATAAAAACAAGTAAAATCAGTTCACTCCTCCTCAGATTTGTACAGATCTGAAAATTTTAAGAGACGAAATTAGTTTTTTTGTAAAAAAAATAACGCAAATATGAAGATATTGGCTTAGAAACCCATAGGTTTAGGCAAAACAATAGAAGGATCTTACTCAAAATCGAGCCATGGCGGCCTGAAACAGGCTAGAACATGCCAAAGATGTGAGTGGACTGACCCTTGTCCCTTGAGGGCCTTAGAGACAGTAATACCGACGTAAGAAAGCCATGAGAGGCCTAAGGGTGGTGAAGAACCACCATGGTTGACGGTGGGGAGTGACGGCGAGGGAGAGTTAGGTTTAGGTCAGAGAGGATTTGGAGAAGAGGGGAAGGGGTGACGGCGGAGTGTAAGAGAGAAATGAGGGGTTTGGGAGGGGGTAGCTTAGGTTAGCTAAGGAAATGATGAATCTGGACCGCTGATAAAAAATGATCAACGACCAGGATTCAACAGGATTTGGGTCGGATCAAGTAAGGGTATAGGATTGGTTATATTGGGCTGGTTTAGTTAGGGTGTTTGGGCTGACTTAGTTAGGCTAGAATTGAAATAAAATAGGGCCATTTGTTAAATACCTAAATAAATTAACTAAAACAATTTGTACAATAATTACTAATTATAAAAATGAATTTCATGCACAGAAACATTTTTTAAAAATGATTATATAGTATTTAAAAATACAAAAGACTATTTTCTGGTAAAAATAACACGAAAATTATATGCATATGCTATAATTGCAAAGTTATTGCAATTGTTGCCAAAAGGTGCCAAATTGGCCATTTATAGAATAATCTGGACTTAATAAGGCCATAAATAATAATATTAAATCAAAAAATATTTTGAAATCACTTTTGATGCAATTTTGTGATTGTTTATTAGAAATGAAAATACTGTGCAAATTAATAAAAAATGAGGAAAATTGTGGAAAAATGTCAATTAATACTAGTGCATGATTTTGAAGACATATATGCATTTTAAAATTATTTTAGGAAAACTTAGGTATCAACAAAGCGTATGTTCAAAAATATGATAAATGTCAACGCTACGCACCATTGGTACATCAGCTGGCAGAGCCATTTAACTCAGTCCTGTCACTATGGTCGTTCATGAAATGAGGGATGGATATCGTCAGACCACTGCCACCGGCCCCCTGTAAGGTAAGATCTCTTTTGATTTTAACTGACTATTTTTCTTAGTGGATTGAAGAAGGTCCTTATCATAAGATCAGTGAACGTGAAGTGGTAGATTTCTTATGGGAGAATATAATTTGCAGATTTGGGATACCAAAAAGAGATAGCATGTGACAATGGGTTGCAATTTATAGGCGCAAAAGTCACAAAATTCCTCGAAGATTTGAAAATCAAGGGGATCACATCATCACCTTATCATCCGAGCGCAAACGGTAAAGCAGAATCAACGAAAATAGTGATCATACAAAAACTCAAAAAGAGATTTGAAGAAGCTAAAAAAATGGCCCGAAGAGCTTCCAGGTGTAATATGGGCATACCGAACAACAACCAAATCGAGCACGGGGGAGACTCTTTTTTCTCTTGTGTACGGGGCAAAGGCCCTGATTCCGGTGGAAGTAGGGGAACCTACTATGAGGTATTTCTGGGCAAACGAAGAAGTAAACAATGAAGCAATGTTAGTCAATTTAGAGTTGCTCGATGAACGTAGAGACTTGGCACATATAAGAATGGCAGCTCAAAGCAGCAAATAGAGAGATTATAATCGAAGAGCCAACCTCCGTTATTTCAAAGTAGGAGACTTGATTTTAAGGAAAATATCCCAGAACACCCGGGAACTCAATGCGGGAAGCTAGGTCCAACTGGGAAGGCCCATACCGAGCTTCAGCTGTCACCTCAAAATTGTCATACGAGTTGGAAAATCAAGATGGAGAAAAGCTACCAAGAAACTGGAACGTGGCACAACTCAAAAGATATTATTGCTTATGAGCATCGCCTACACTAAAGGTATGTGCTACACGATTTTTCCTTTCATCCAGTTTTTGTCCCAATTGGGTTTTTCTGGCAAGTTTTTTAATGAGACAACAAAAGAAAGTATAATACAATGGAAGCTTCAGCAAGAGGACCTTTAAGTAACAAGGTACACAAGCAAGAACCGCTACAGAGCGGTTAGATAGTCTTTTGCTCGATAGCAAAGTTCCTACCGGGAAGTTACATTTGCTATTGAACAAAGGTTACCCGACCGTTCACAAGTGCAAGCCATTGGGGGATTGTTAGATAATATCTGGCTCGATAGCATAAATTTCTAAGGGGAAGCGATGTTTGTTATTGAACAAAAGATTATCTAGCAATTCAATACAATCCTCGAAGTTATAAAACTTCTAGTAATCAAATTCGCATTCTTCTCATTCGAACACTGAGGGGAATGATATTAGGGTGCCGCCAATAACGACTGCCACTTCAACCAGAATACGAAACCCGGAGACATAGTTGTATCATCAGGACAAGGGAATGCGCGGCTAGCCCCGTAGAAACAAGTTGTACAAGTTAGCCACAATAAATGGTAATTTCTTATTAGCAGAACAAATGCTTATGTACTTCTGAAAATGGAAGTAATAAAGTAAAGTACTTTTGTTTCTATCTTGTTTTTTGTCTGAACGATGAATTGATTTTATCATTTGAAAGTTAAACGAGTACTTCAAATGCTAGTTCTGTAATGTACAAGAGACGTCCTCTTCAAGAGCACCGTAAACATAAGAGGGCCCTCTCTTATGAAAACCCTCACGATAAAGGGTTGATTTTGGAAGAACTTGTGCCCGAAATCTAAATGCTTTCGGGGGAAAATACATCCAAATCCTTGTATAATTAGATGCAAATAGTAAAGCCTGCGCAAATACCTAAACAAAAAAAAGACGCAAATAGCAAATTTGCGCAAATATTTAACGCATGTTGTACATAGCATATGTTTTTCCGACAATGAGGGAAGCCTCTTGGTGCTGAAGTTCTCCTTGAAGCTAGCCGACTTCAGTAGAGAGGTTATCTCGCGCGAATCTCATAAATTGAAGGCTGGATTCAAAATCACGGACAGTGGAATTGTAAATTTTATTATGCTCTAAGGTTTTCTTATGTTTCTCCTCCAAACGAGCATGTTTTTCCTTAGCAGCAACAAGTTCTTCAGCCTTAAAGTCTAAGGTTGCGTCCAAGTATTTAATCTTTCAACATAGGTAGCCTCACGATCGGATGCAACAAGAACGACATTGTGGACTTCAACCCATTTGGCTTTCTTCAAATTGTTCCCTTAGTGGGACAACCTCTTGGGGAAGGGTCGCTACTTCTTGTTCACTCTGCTGAAACCGACCCCCAATTCAGCAGCTTCACCCGCTCGTGCTTTCAGTTCTGAGAGGTTAGAAGCAGTTTGATTTCGCTCGACCAAAAGTTGATACCGCTCGGAGGTAAGTTCCTCCTTATCACGAATCAGCCTTTGGAGGCCTTCGGAAGAAAGGAAGTTGGCTTGCAAAACAAGAACGAAAATTCAAATCCTTGCCATAATACAGATAGAAGAAACAACAAAGAAAATAAAGACTATACTGTCGCTGCGTTGTGCATGGCATTGTTCAACAAACACTCTCCCGAGAGAGTTTGTATTATTTTTTTCCCAATCTTTCTCTGAAGACAAGGGCTTCAGGTAGCTAGCAAGTTCTGAGCCTGGAAAACAGATTGCATCTGGTAGGGACCGAGAGAGTAACACTCCTCCTTATTTGAGGATCTTCTTAAGAGGCAACGTAATTTTGCCCCAGGTTCCCATGAACTGGGACTGGGAAGAGGGACATCCTCTTCTCGGCAAATGCGACCGGTGGAGGTAATGTAGCAGTTGCGGATGGTGAAGGAAGAGTTGGTGACAGAAGAGTTAGTGAAAAATGAGATGAAGTTGATGGCGCCGAAGGATGAGAAGTGGTTTTGGCAAGCGCAATGCTGGTTATTGGTTGCTCGTCAATCGAAAACGGAAAGGACTAGGTACTCAACCTTATGGTACCGGACACGACGACTGGGAATTGAAATCGGGGGGTGGCATTTTCCACCATCTCATACTTCCCCCAGAGTGTCGAGGTATCGTCCTCAGTTGGTGTAACTAACTCAACAGATTTAGCAGACTGTTGAGTTGAGGAAGGTCATCGTCTTCTATGTAAAGAAGCTCCCTCCTTGCTGGCTTCTCCACCATCGTCAACCATCACGGTGTCTATGGTCGACCCGAGCAGAGGGAGGGGGGGTCATCACAACAACTTCCGGAGATGACTCGGGAGCGGCACTCTTTGCCTTTTTATTTTTCCCCCGTCCGCAGAGGAACGTCTTCTTTTTGGTTGCTTGTTCTCAGGAGCCGGGGACCCCGAGAAGTAGTAGTTGCACCAGAAGCAGGCTCGGAGACACCTATTTGTGTAAAATCCTTCAGTTGCAGCCTCGCCGCATCAGTAGGATCAACCAAAAATTCCTCCTCAAGGACAAAAACTAAGCCCTGGCATAGACCTGAATTCAACAAAGGAAAAAGGGGTAAACAACTTCCTTACGTGTAAGGAAAAAACTAGATGAGTTTTACATACCTGATTTTTGGCCTCCCATCCGTATTTGAGGGCTAGTTCCTTCCACATACGAGTTTTTGGCGTATTAACGCCCAAAATCTTTGGACCTAATGCTCCAAACCTTCAACCCGCGTTGGAATACACTAAGTTGCTGAAACAAGTAAAAGAAAAGGTATCAATAACATCATGGGGTGATCTTTAACTAGAAGAAGGGATAAAAAGGTGGACTTACGAGCACGGTTCCACAACTCCGGAAAGGATAGAGTCGTGGCCAAAATTATGTCCCTGGTGGCAACTACAATGAACTGTTCCATCAATTCACGATCATTGTCATCATCCATGATGTCCAGTAGGGCATGGTGGTCACGTTTGCTGAATTTTATCATTCCCCCACGAAAACTTTTGGGGAATAAAGATTCATTAACCGAGCTAGGGTTAGCTCTTCTCCCATCTCCTGGCACAAACGCCGAAGACAAGTGACTTTCCTCCACACAGAAGGATTTACATATGCTAGGCACACCTGGTAACGGATGAAAAACTCCACAATAACAAAATCAAGATCCGTGCTCAAGAGAATGGCCCCAAAGTGAAGGGATACGTGTAGAAATATGTGAATTGCAGTCTTCCTTCACAGTAGGAATGTTGAAAGGACAGATGGAAGAACATGCCAATGGCCCACGTATGAGGGTTAGCGGAAGGAAACTTCTATTCAAAATCTTTGGTTGTGACAAAACTCTTTGAGATGATAGTGCTTACCGTAGGAGGAACGTCGTCATCAGCTTTACCATTGTTCTTTGAAGAACTAGGGTTTCTAGAAGAAGAGGCCATTTCTTATCATAAAAGAAAGGAAAATTTTCTCTCAAGAAGAATGTTAAAGAAAAGCTTGAAGACAAAGTACGAGTTGAGTAAGAGAGTTGGAGAAAATTTGAAGAATTATGAAGTGTAAATGAAGAAGTTTGATGCGTAAGGAAAGGAATAAGCGGCTAAAATCATGGCCATAATTACCTCAACCGGCAAAAGAGATGCTAAATCATGGGATGACGCGTGTTCGGGGCATTAAATGCGGAGAGACATGCGTCTAATCAACCGTCAGAAACTTTTCAGAGGGGGTCAAAGAATTTCCCGCCAAAAAAGGTACTTCTACTAACTTTCCGGTGACACATAGTTATGCCACTGGAAAGTAGGGGGACTATCTATATGGGGTAAAATATGTTCATATTTAATGATCGCATGAGAAAGTAGCACGTGGAATCAAAGACAGAAGATAGCCAAACCTGAAGGCAATGATCTCGTTTGTCATTAGAGAGAATGATTCTCATAACGGCAAAATAAATGTCACCATCCGGTAGCATTCAATAAAGAATATTCTACAACATTAAGTGCATGATCCGTTACAGAGAATATGACATTCACTGTCCACCATTACACACTCTTCAATGGCCCTCATAATTGTCACTAAAGAGAAGCTTAATCCTAGGACCTTGTTCCCTAGGTGTACTTATAATCAGTAAGCTCTATCATCATTGTAAAGGGACGAATTTTCTGACAGGTGATCGGTTCCAACCCTGCACCATTATATAATGGCGAGGAGTGGTCGATGCAGTTTTACCCGATAGATCGGGATTGGTATCCACAGGGAGTTAATATTGGTTAAGAGTTGGGTTTCTACCTAATCTAGCTATGTGTGTTGTCTTTAATTGCACTTCCATGCTTGGGATTGTTTCTATTCTAATGTTAATGCTATTGAATGCTGAAAATAATCTAAGTACAATATTTTTGTAGGAGTTTTTCAAATGATAAAAAGTACTAGGGAAGTGACTTCCGCCTAGGCGAGTATCTAATGGGGTCTAGAATCTAGTACTAACTTGTTATGATTGGGGTCATGATACAACCTTCACACATAAATACTCACTCTATACTTCTCGGTGATTTGAGTGACTTTGCCCGGTTCGGCTTTCTCAAGCCTAAATGGGTGTTCAAACAATGTAAGTGAAATTGGCTCAAGTCGGGTATTACTATCTATATGTTTAACCCTTTAATTGGGGCTATCAATCTCTTGAATTCACCCTAATTACTTGTTAGCCTATTTTCCTAGACTTGGCCCTCTTTCTCAAGAAGAGCCTAACTCAAAAAGGCTCGAATCAGTGTTTGCAACCACCAATTCTACAGTTAAAGCATGAAACACACTAATTATCACTAACCCATAAACAATTAAGCCCTAAACTTGAAGACCCATTAAATACCCACACTAAGGTTCGATCACAACCCTAACTAATAGGTCTAACTACTCATAATAATCATAGAAATCAAAGATGAAGATGTAATATAAGCCATAAAAGTCAATTACAAAAATAAAATCTAAAGATGTAAGCTAAAACTACCCTAAAATGACTCAAAGTGGTAAAATACGGTTGTTCATGAGCTCCCCAATATAAAACTTAACCTAAAAATGTGAAAAAGATATATTTATACACAACTGAAATTACTGGACAAAAATACCCCCACGGAGGTTCCGCTGACAACGTAATACTGGGCGCGTCCGCTCAATAACGAGCGGTCCGCGTTTTTCTTCGTTTGGATATGGACTGGAGTTTATTTTGCGGACCGTGTAAATACAGTCGTGTCCGCGTTGGCTTCAATCGCGGCCGCGTAAAATGTTCGTGGACCGCGTTCCTCAATTTAGCTTTACTTGCAAACTCTCTGAACCTTTTATCTCGCTCCCAGCGGAATATTCACCGCGTCCGCGCCAGGTAACTTCGCGGCCACATAATTTAGACGTGGTCCACGTTCTTCATTTGAGCCTAGATTGCAAGGACTCTGAATCTCAATCTACGCTGTGAGCGAAATTCCAATCGCGGCCGCATAAGATATTCCGCGGCCGCGCAATTCCATAGCGGGCATCGGTCTATTTTGAACCCAAATCAACCTCTCTGAACTTCAGTCTCACGGGCCGCGCATTTGCGGTCGCCTCAGCGGAGCGGCCGCGTAATATCACCGTTGTCCGCGCTCAGTTCCATCTTTGGTCTTGTGCAAGTTTAACTCCTTTTTGAGTTTATTTAGGCTTCTTTGCTCATTTTGACCAAAACTTGCAAGTAAGCACCTTAAGTTAGTTTTGGGGAATACCTTAACGCATTTTTGATCCAAAACCTAAGCAAAAGAGAGCAAATAGTAGGCTAGAATCCCTAGTTATCAACAAGCATACAATATATTCTATCAAAAGCTCAATAACATTTTACTTTCTTGCTTATTTGCATCGATCTTATCGCTCCCAGTAGCTCTGCACCCGGAACCAAGATATTTACCGTTTATTTCAATTTTAAGGCTGAGTCTTATACTTCTGTCTAATTCATCTGTTATTTTTGGATCAAGTTAACTCATTTGTCTATGAACCACATATAAATTCAATTATATTGTTTTTACTCTCCAAATAATAATAATAATAATAATAATAATAATAATAATAATAATAATAATAATAATAATAATGTACTATTGATTTTAATTCATGCCAAAAGCAAAGTGAATAGCTTTGCCAAGGGACTATCAAGGTTTCAACATCATCTACCATGAAAGAAATTCTAGAGCATCTCATTGTCTCCTTGAACTCGTTTCTTTGAATATGTATACATATATAGATCATTCACCACTATCATTTAAGTCTAAAATTGTTTATGTTGGTATAATTCAATCACTGCAAGAAATAGCTTGAAATTCGGATAAGATCGTCGAAAAACAGTGAAATATTTAGGAGTTTTCAATTGACGAAAATAAAATAAATGGAAGTAGATCGACTTTCATACTAATTCGTGCTCCAGCATGAAAGTTGTTTTTCAAAGAAAGACGACGTACTATGATATATTCTATTTTGTCGATAATATATCAGTTTTTGTTTGATGACAGTCGCTGAAGATATTGACGTTCCATTTGAAAGTTGCATAATTTTATTTAGTACAGGATTATGACATTATTTTATTTTTGAAGAGATATATATAGAAAGGGAAATGGGGGTGGGTAGATAACTATTTTCTTCTCTTAACTTTATTCGGTGGGAGTAGGAATTTGGATGGTGCTCAACTGCTCATGCTTTGAAGAGCAAATCTTCAAATGGGAATATTTAGCTATATATATAAAGGGCAAGAAATCCCTTCACTTTAATTAGTAATAACATTCCTGTTTTTATCAAGAAGGCATCTTATTCACTGAATAAACAATATTTTGTTGATCTTTTCTCTGTCATTCAATATAGCCCTGAAGCAGTCACATGTTGCAGATGTTTGGGTTAATACTATATTCTTTTTACGATATTAAAAGGACATAAATCAGGCCAATTTCATTTAGCTTTATATAATGTCGGTTTAGTGAGTATTGATAGGGCAAAAGTGACTTAGTTATCAAGTAGCAAACCCTAAAATCTCTCTAAAATATAGACATTCATCATAAATACAATTTTATTTATAACTATAAGTCTTTACTGCACAAAAAGAGGTGTGAAAGCAATTTTTTTCCCAGAAATACAATTGTCGTGAATAAACATTTTGTGCATGAAATAAGCCATTTTTTGTTATACAAAAAAAAAGTAGTTAGGTGCACAAAACATTTCATGTTTACGCAGAGTTCGGTGAAAGACTACCATTATATTAGGGATGTGATGTAGACAGTCTACCCTACTGCTTTCACCGCTCAAATCCGCGACCTATATAGTTCACACATAGACAACTTTACCGTTGGTCCAAGACTCCCTTCTTTGTTATTACCAAATGAAAGTATCATATTTTCATAGTATCAAGCCAAATCACATCAAATGGAGAAAGCTTAAACTTATCAATAGTCTTATTTAGATGAGTTTTTGGTTTTATTATACATTTCTATGATCATGGTGGATTATGTATACATCTTCAAGTACAAATCATTAAATTTTCCTCTAGTCTATGGAGGTGGATTGGTTGTGAAATGAGAGTGACAATTGTGGGGTTGGGATTGTCAACTATTTTTGATTCTTTTTGTGATATCTTATTCTCCTTTAAATAGACAATTCCATAGACAAAGAATCATGTGACTTCGTATACATACATATATATATATATATATATATACATATATATATATATATATATATATATATATATACTATATATCTTACCCTTAAATAAAGTAGTACGTAGAAGAAATAGTGCAGCTCCATCCCCTCTTTCAAACAAAGACAACTAGCTAGTAGTAAACAGAACAATAATTTCCCACTCATTTGGGTACCACCCACAAAATGCAAATCTCTTCGTTAAGATTATATATGGTCAATAATAATTAGCCTTAGCCCCACCCAATTAATTGTTTGACTGTCTTTTCCCTTCAAAGACCCTTGCCAGTTGCCACAGAGCAAAAAGAGAACACAAAAGAAAAAGTATCTGATGTGCATCTGTGCTTGTAGTTGGAGGTTGTGGGGTTTTTTTTTGGAAGGGGGTGGGCCGTGGGGTATTAAGTACTACTCCCTCCGGTCCAAAATAAGTGATTTTCTATTATTTTTTTTGTGGTTTAAAATAAGGGATTTTTTCAGGAATGAATTAACTATTTTTTTTCTACATTGTCCTTGGAGTAAATAGTGTTGGAGTATGTGTTAAGAGTATTTATGTGGGATAATAAAGGTTAATATGGTCAATTTCATTGATAATTAATGCTAAAAGATGGATTTCTTAATCTGCATGAAAACAGACAAAAAATCACTTATTTTGGACCGGAGGGAGTAATATTATCCCCGTTTTTTTAAGGATTGACACATTCCTATATTTTCATAATGTGTGTATTTATAGCTACACAAATTTTATGTTTTGTTTAAGACTATATGTTTCAAAATCTTTATAATCACACAAACGTTATAGCATATTTAAGATCACAAGTTTCAAAAAGTTTGTATCTTCATTAAATTTTGTGTTAAGTCAAACTAGAAGGAAAAAAATTGAAATGGAGATAGTAGTAGTAAGAGAATTGAGATGGAAAAGAGAGCAATTAGTGATTATTTCATCTGTTTGTTTCATCTTAGATGGAATAACACTTACTAGTTACTTGAGTAATTAAGCAATTATTTTGGGACAACTTTTGGTTAAGCTATAGGATGACCTAGCTACTTGACTCATTCTTAAAAGATAAACTCGCCCTTAATCGAATCATGATTACTAATTTCTAAATCTTGATTTAGAACGTTAAGCTTCATTTAATGATTAAGGATAAGGGCATCTCAAATAATACTATGCATTCATGATCAATCAACCTAAAGAATGTTTGAATATGATGACATTCACATTGCACGTGCATGTGAGAGTACAATATCATCAAACCAGCCTCCGCTAACAATATAGTAACAACTCTCGATCGAGTGTGACCCTACCCATCCATTTGTGGTCATCGTACAAGATATAGATTGAAATAAACAAGGGAGTTAATTTTTTGTTAAAAATACCTCATATGCCTTAATTTTCTAAGGTATCCGGTAATAAGAAATTTCACTGCCCATTAATTCAGATTTACGTTGAATAGGTATATTGAAAAAGATAAACGTTTTCTATGAACAGACTCGATGGGATCTCAACCTTTCCACCAAATTCTACCGTCATTTAATTTGCTAATGACATGGCTTTGATTGAGTATTTAGTTTCCTTAAGTCATGATCGACTATCTATCCTTTTATCCTTTTTTTTTTTTTTTTTTTGTCATTTTTAAAGAATTTCTAATTAGGGAGTCTTTCTTTTAATATAGAAAAAAAATATGAATATACAATTGATGTGAGGTGGGTTCGTTTGGGGAAGACGGACGAAGAAGAGCGTTGCCAAGGAAAGGTAAAAGAATGTTACTCTAAAAAACAAACCCTATTTTAACTTGTCTTTAGACAGCTAAACTTGTTTATCTAGAAAAAATGAAAAATGCTAAGCAAGTTTTCAGTGCCTTTTGATTTTCAAGAGCAAGCCCTTCTTTTTTGGAGTTGTAGAAAGTATGCAAGTAAATTGAATTAATTTAAGATCAAGATTGATTGATAAGCGAAATTATACTTTCAGTATTAATATGAGTAATTTAATATTATAAATTGTTGGAATACCTTTTATGTCTTGACAATGTAAAGTGAACTTGAGCAAATTAAAAAAAAAATACAAAAACAGTAAAAAAAAAAATAATAATAATAAAGAAAAATAGGTATGTAATTCCTTCCACAAAGATATCACAAGAGGAGTCACTACATTGGCAATCTCGAGATTGATTCCTCATCTCCTTTTCCTTTTCCATGATTATGTATGTAAAAGGTTATATTTGAACAATACAGTTTTCTCCATCTTTTCTTTGTTTTCCCTTTATATTTTCTTTTCTTGTCCCCTAATGTCTTTGAGTCTTTCCAACTTTTTCACGCACATTATGCTTGCAGAAAAAAAATGTCATTTTGATTCTTTGGACTAAAGGACATATCTTGTCCATTTCTTTTCAAGATTTTATTATTTTTTTCTTTTTCCTTTATCAGTTAGTGATATTTTTCTATTGCATTGTTTAAGTTAGTGGCAATATTGTTATTCTTATATAGATTCTCTTCTTTCTTTAGTCATGGGTAAGTTAGCAAGTGGATTCGAGTATAGAACTATGTTTATTTTAAGGTTTTACTTTTTATATTAACTTGGGTATGTATTCAGTATTATATAGCGTCGTAAGAGTGTTGTATTGAAGATATACCTTATGGTAAATTGTAAGCTCACCAGAAGGCTCTATCTCCTTTCGGTATAGGACAAGAGTCACGGTATCAACTAATGATGAGAAAAACATTTTATCACACCCTAGGCTAGGGGCCGAAGGAATCCGAGCCCCTTTGTCGAAAAATTATATTCTATGAATTTAAATATTTTTAATGTACTATATTAAATTTTTTTCCCTTATTCACATGTCTACTTTTCTTGAATTTCCTTCTCTTGATGCCTACAACTAGGAGTGTACATAAGTTGAGTTGGTTCAAATTTTTCAATTATCAAATTTAATCAATGGCGTCGGGTTTTAAAGTCTATAAACCAAACTAAACCAACAAAGTCAGGTTTTTCAATCTCGGTATTTCTCGAGTTTTTCAGATTTTTTCGGGTATTCGGATTTTTTTCCCGGTAAGTCTTCATAGCACAAATTATATTACTTGTGCTCCAAATATTCTTTAGTCCTAGTATGATACAACTATATAATGTACTTTTTAAAAAAATACAATAATATGAGATGAGTCATAGCATTGTACTAAAATATTCAAAACAAAGATAATAAAATTCATAAGCAAAATATTACTAACTAATAAGCCATAATAAAAATTAACATATTCTAAAAGTACGTATATACGTCATGCTAAAATAAATATAACTAATAAGTACTATTAATTACACAACTAAGCACTAAAGAAAAAGATAAACTAAGTTATGCATTTGTATTATAAATCAATGCAAAACTTAAAAATAGATATCCAACACTATTGGCATTTCTAGTGTTGAATTGAATTTTCCTTGTTAGCATTTGTATTGATTTGAAATTTATTTGAAGGAAATTTTATCTCCTATAGCAAAGGTTGATATTGTTATAAATAGAGTTTTATTTAAGGTGAATGTCTATATTTTAGAGAGATCTTAGGGATTTTACTTGGTGGCTAAGTCACTCTTTTCCTATAAATAAAGGTGTGCTATTCCAATGTAATTCATCTCAAATCAATAAGAATTCTCTCTCTCCCTACTTTTCTATGCAATGTTCTTCTTCTTCTTTTATTGTTTTATAACACGTTATCAGCACGAGACTCTAACCAATTGAGTAGAAGCTTTGGGATTGAGCATAATGATTGTCAATTGTTCCATGAACTTCCTTCATGATTAAATTCTAGATTAAAGGTAAGTATTTTACTTTATTTTTCTGTTTTAAATTCTTAAAATTCTATAATTTGGTTTTAAATGCAAGCAAAGACAATAAACTTTGATTATAAACCTTATAGAGTTTGCAAGAAATTTAACCACCCGAAGTGATAAAATTTATATGCCTTGCCATGTTCAAATTCATGTATGATTGTGGGCAAAGAAGTGAAATCTCGTCCCATTGAATTTGCTTCATTCTCATTCCCCGTAAGAGAATGTGATAGCAATATGTGATACGTCTGAAAGAAGACAAAATTATTGTCGTGAATGGATGTGGATATGGCAATAGACGAAATTATAATCGTCATCATTGTGATAATGAGAATAATACGGATTCTCAAAATAATCATTCACTCTGTGAAAGTAATATTTGTCATCGATTTCACATGAGATTTTGTAAAGCACATATAGATGATTATGGTCCTTTCATGATCTGAATGCGACAATATCTGATTTATGAATACATATTCATTCTTGGAAGAATATTAGTGTGTTGGTGGTAGTGGATATACCACATTAATCTCTAGAAAAAGGTTTGAGATGAAATAAGAAAATAATTTCATTATTATGGCATGGATGGTCATTGATCACGTACCTATTGTGATTATGCAAAATAATATGGCGATGTGATTATTAAAAGACAGTAATGCAAGAAACATATCTTGCATATAATTTTGACCATGACCATAATGGTATAACTTTCTCTGTAAAAGTGATATTCACCAATTACTATTATTTTGGAGGAATACAATTAATTATCATGTCAATTTATTGTGTTGTAGTGAGTCTCAAAGAAACTTATTGAGTTTCTAAAGTATTCGCGAAAGCGGTTGGTTATATTGAGATTATAAATAAAGGAAATATTTAATATCTTTTATTACTACAACTTGTAGCGGGGTAATATGTATGTGTAAAGTTACCCACTTTATTCTCCAGTTTGTACTACACAAATAAAGGAATACTACAATAAAGTGGATGTTTATTGATATAAAAATCCATATCATAATAAACTTGGAGTTTATTAATAATTGCACATGTCATAGTGTAAACCTAAAGTTTGTCAATGTTGATAATTTATCTAGTTGGCATAATTAATTTAGCCATGTTAATTTAAGTATGATGTGCAAAAATAAAAGAGAATTCATAAAGGTAAACATTAAAGAACTAGAAAGTTCTTTACAAATTCTCTTACATTGCTTGTTCTTATTAGCTAATAGACCAACTAAAATTAGGATTGAATCCCATGAATACATTCACCTGCCATGTATACCACATAAGATGCATCTATAATATGGTTACATGTGTGATAGTTTCTATGAGTCCACCAAACTGTAGAGAGATCTGGTCCTCTACCAATTCCCTCAGAGTAGTACACGGAGACAGCAAGTAAAGGAGACACGGGATTTTTACGTGGAAAAATATCAACTCAAGGGGACAAAAATCACGATCTACACTTGTAGGATTCCAACTTCACTAACTTGTAATCTAAACTATTGCAAGCCACTTTGTAATGACTTTCTTACAAAGACTTTAACACACTAACTTGTAATGCCTATTACAAGCCACTTTGTCAATTACAAGTTACAAAGACTTTTCACTTATGACTACAATAGTCATAGCACATACACACAAGGTTTATGGTTTAGAGATTCCTAAGACCGTGATTCTAAGAAAGCAAGTAGGATACAATGACAAGCAAAATACAAGATTACAACTCAACTAAGGACACCTAACTACACGTAGTGAAACTGGTCCGTCTTAGTGGAGTTGTCTTCTTGTTCTTGACACACTTGAGTCTTCAATGCAAAAGCACACTTCAATTTTTGAGAGAATATTTTTAGTAAATGCTCAAGTGAATATCTTGTTTGTCTCCAAACAAGATATTATATCTCTAGGACATCCCAAGAAGGATGCCCATGCCTTGTTAGTACACTTTTCAACCAATGAGTAGTGATTGCTGCACTGTACCGTGTACAGTTGCAGGCAGTCGCTTTTCTGTCATAGCTTTCCAACTATAGAGTTGACTTGTACTTCCGTCAGCGAGACTCTCACGGGATCAGGTCCTTCAGCTGTTCCCTATGAGTTCAACAATACACTGTCCAGATTTCTTGAGTTTAAGTCGACTGGTTGTATTGGCTACGCATCAGGTCCTTTATCTGGTTATATACATAAAAGTTTATTAAATCATGAAAACAGAATACAAGCCCCTCAATGTGCCATTATTATTAACCCGGAACGTGATGTTTGCGAGGTAACTTGCTCAATTATTTAATTTAGATCATAAAATCCATATTTTCTATTCAAAATAGTTTATCTTGATAAGTTGGTTTACATCACAACTGGTTTAGCAAAATAATTTATTGAGTGCCTCCACTTAATAGTTAAACTATTACTTATGAAAATAAAGTTATCTATATCAGTTTGATAGTTATACACGAAAGTATATTACATTCTCCTCTCGCAAGTGGTTCAGGGTCAGTAACCAAATATTTCCATCTTATTATCATTGATACACGGTGTATATTTGATTAACACCATAATGCACAAAGATGGGTACCCAAAATTGAGGAAGAAAGTTAGTTTTTCTAACATGAGGGGGAGACAAGATAAACAATTGAGAAAAAGTTACGTAGAAAGAATTATCATTTGTACATCTAGATCCTCGAATAAGATAATATGAACTTGAAGTTCATAAAAGATAAATCATTTGCAATGCAAAGCATGCAAGACGCATTTGTTGACCCAAATAAAGTAATTATATTCTCATTGCAAATGCTCCTATTAAGTCCTAGAAGGACAAAGTCTATGGTACACTTAAATCGTATAGACAAATCGATTTCAAATAAAATTCTTGATAAAGAAGATGAGCAAACGATCATAATAAGGAGGCAAGTGATCTAGAAGATCACATGACATAACACTTCATAAAATCTGAGGAGAGGTTCAGGTACCTGAAAATATGAATGAAGAGATCTCTATGTTATGTCTTTATGAAAACAATATTGGAACCGATATAAAATGTTCGTCGTCGACATCTATGATAGCGATAAGTATAGATGAGGATCTTAAGTCTCTCGAATATAAACACAAAAATATTGGCCAAATAGAAGAGACACAATTTAAATAGAATTTGTTTCATATGAAAGAAACGTAGTTTGGACATGTAGCTCAAACACTTGAGTATAAAGTCAATGACGAGTGCAATCACTTTTATCTATCTTATATGTCTAGCATGACATAAAACTTGATATGCATCTAAAGTCTATTTATATGGCTTATATGACTTAACTTATATGACAATCCCTGAATGATTTAAATTTTTTAAAGCATATATAATTCTTGGTCTTGAAGTACCACATCCTACGTGCAATTTGTACACATATGTATCTTGCTATAATTATAAGCATGATAATGTGATAGCGAGAATTTTTCCTCTATAGATATATTGAAAAGGCTATTCCACGACATTATATGAAGACATTATATATATACGAGAATGATGATTTCAAGGTGCAACATATTCATTCAAGTGATAATGTGGCTGATTTGTTCACTAAATCTCTACAGATGTCAACATTCAAGAAACTAGTGTACAAGATTGGGATGCGAAGGCTCAAAGATGTGAATTGATGCTCTCATCAGGGGGAGTTAATGTGTGTTGCACTCTTCTTCCCTTACAAGGTTTTGTCCCACTGAGTTTTCCTTGCAAGATTTTTAACGAGGCAACCAAAAGGCGTATTGTTAGATATGTGTACTCTTTTTCCTTTACTAGAATTTTTTTCCACTAGGTTTTATTTTAGTTAAGGTTTTAACGAGGCACATTATCTGCTGAATAGACATTCAAGGGGGAGTGTTATAAATAGATTTTTATTTAAGGTGAATGCCTATATTTTAGAGAGATCTTAGGGATTTTACTTGGTGGCTAAGTCACTCTTTCCCTATAAATAAAGGAGTCATATTCCATTATAATTCATCTCAAATCAATAAGAATTCCCTCTCCCTTCTTTTCTATGCAATTCTCTTCTTCATCTTTTGTTGTTTTATAAGTTACCTTTTAATTTTTATATCAAAATATCATTTATGGCCACTTGCTACCTTTAATTCATTAAATACGCTGTGTATTATTTTTCTCTCTCCCTCTCTCTTCCCTCTCTCCTCCTTTCTCTTTGCTCTTTCTTTTCTTTTCCATCGTTTTTTTTTCTCCCCTAATTTTAGAAACTCTGGCAGGGGTTGTGTTCCGCCACGACAGATCCGGCCGACGACCACTTCCTCCCTTCCTTGTTGTGTCACCCCTAACCCCCTCCTCCAGCCGACGAAACCTTCTTCTTTTTCTGAAGTGATGATTACATTAGAAAACCATTTGGTTTCCAAACGTGACGATCTAAAATAGTTGAAGTTGAAAAACTCTAAGATCCAACATCTTTCACGCCTTTTGAATGAAAAGTAGAGAAGTGAATTTTTTGCTTAACTACTCGTTATTCAAAATTCACAGTCCAACTAAATCAAATTCATTCTATGAGATTATAAGAAGAAGATTTCGACAAGGTGAAGGAATGCGAAAATTAAACGGCAAAAGAAAAAAAAGAAGTAGTTGCTTTGTCTTGAATATTGTGTTACCTTTGTTTTACCATTTTCAATGTATCTCGCTGTATTTCCATGTTTTCATTGTCTTTTTTTCATTGTATTTCAATGTATCTCGCTGTATTCCATGAATGTATTCATATTTTTTTTTAATTAATATAATTATGTATTCAGATGTATATGTGTATTCAAATGTATCTGCAATATGTATTCATATATTTTTGCACTATAGAGGACCTGCTATACTTCATGTATTCAATGTATTTTTATGTATTTAACTGTATTCAATGTAATTAT
>MDKH01105296.1:0-19490 GCA_005239495.1 Nicotiana undulata | reverse complement strand
GGAGCCTCGGAACACAGATAAGGCTTAAATTACATAAGATGACCTTTTGGGTCATCACAGTAATTCTTTGTATTTTCTCGGAGAGTTTATCCTTTTACAAGTGTTCTTATCATATGGAATAATACTTGCCTTTTTCCCCTTTTTTGTTCCTATTTATATGAGATATTCCCAAAAAACCCTAAAAGTACAAACAAAAGGGATATTCAGTAGAATATTCCCTCTGAGGATCCCAATATAAACTAGTCGGTATTCCACTACTCGACCACGACTGGCTGCCGAGTTGTTCGACATACGAGATTACTGGTCGACCACGACCACACCATTCGAATAATCTGCGAGTTGCTCTCATCGTCCTTTTCTGCACTACATGATCCTCAATCTGATTGACCCATACAACATTAATTATTCATTCCAAATCAGTTTCCAAATCAATTAAGATTATAAACCAATTAATATGAGTATTACGATAAATTATGTACTTTATTTATTATTTTTGAAGGAGGGTGCAATATCTGAACGGAGGGAGTAATTTGGTCCAATCATCAGTCTAACTTTCCCTGTGGCATTTCATAGGACATTGTCATTATTTGGATAATCGAATAACTGTTATTTGACTGTAATATTTTAGTACAATTTCTTAGGAATAATATTTAGTTGTAAATTTGTGCTTTTTTAATATAGTTTTTAAAAGCTCAATTCACAATGATGCTTTATAACACGCGGAACTTCTTATCGTCACTCTTTTGTATAATGAATTTTTTTTTTGTAAAAACTAGCATGATGCTTCTTTAGTTATTCTAAAATTATTCTAAAAATTAAGGGTTCCTTTGATATGCGGAATAAAATGGAATTTATACCATCAATCAACGATATTATAAATTTAATCCCAAACGACCCGTTGAAGGTTTAAAATGTAGGGGCTCAAACAGTCAATGTAACTTTGACTCAATTGCTGGACCTCATTAAATTCCTCCCACCGACACAATCCACATAACTTTAAAAAACAAACACACACAAATGCACCACATGTACCTACTTGAGATTGCTCCATGTCCTTAAGTTTCCAAATAAAGTTGGAGCCTCACTCCTTTTTCTTCTCACACCTCACCTCTACAACTTGACACTCACCAGCTGGTAAGTTCAAATCACACAGATTGTATTTTTTAACTAGAAGTTGGTAAAACATGGAGGAATAGCAGTGTTGTGAATAGTGAACATGTTGAAGCAATCATCAAGTAGGAATCTGAGGACAAAAGGGTTTAAACTAAAGCATGCTTTTCAAGCATTTGTACTGCTTTTGATCTGCTTCTGGTTGATTTACCAAGTAAAGAAATCTTACAGCAGGAGCAAGGTGAGGTTAGTGGAGAATTTGGTAGAAAAATCAGTTAAAGAACAAGATGGGGAACAAGTGTTGAAGTTAGGGAGAAAGGATCTGAATCCTTTGTTGTTAGATGAGTTAGCTGCTGAGTTTCAGAAAAACCCAGATGAAGATCTTGAACAGGAAGAAGATGAAGGGAAAAACCAAGAAAATGAAGGAGAAATAGCTAGTAATGATGGAGATGATGAGACAGATGGAGTTGGAGAGCATGAACAATTGGAAGAAATAATAGATGAAGATGATAAAGATGCAACAAGGAGAAGAGATGCAGTCTAAACAGCTCTAATTTTTTTTCTTTTACCATCATTGATAGCAGACTTAATTAGTGTATGACATAGTATAACTTGCTGTTTTTTTCCAAAATCCAGTAGTATAAGATACTACTATCAGATTAGAGAAATATGTTTTTGTTAGAGTATGTTTAAGGATTTCAACCTGAAACATGGAGAATGCCAGGATTGCTTATATGTAATTGTAATTGTATTAGGGTGCATGGATTAATTTTGGACGAATCCTAGTTCTTACTGGTGTTATAATGATCTGTAGCAGAGGTGCATATTTAGAAGTCTAGTATTCTATCAATGGTTTTCTACAAATATTTGTCGAGATTTTGCTTTCTGCGCTCGAAAAGCTTTGCGCGGTTGTAACTGTATGATGTTTTGACCAGATTCAAGCATTCAAACAGCATATTATCAAAATAGACAGACAATTGCTTTCACTTTCTGCCTATTTCAATGCATAAAGAAGTTTTCTGACACTCTAAATATGAATCATTCGGTAGAAGATTTCATTGGTGAAAAGCATAAACTATTGCCAGTAATACTACGAGATACAGTTGATAATCAACCAAAAAGATAAGTTATACAGAAACGAGGATTGACCATGCAAACAATAGTAGACAAAAGTTTTTGTCTTTCCATGTTTTGGAAAATATTCGAAAAATATCCGTCGACCAAGTCTGCGACACACGAAATCCTTCCCATTGAGACATTACATTGAGAAAATTGCGGCCAAGAAGTTCAATGAGAGATTCTTCCAGAGCTCACCCAACTAAAACTCTGAGACTCAAATAGCAGCAGCAAAGGCATAGGCCAAAAGGGATAACGTCCGAAAAATCTGCTTCAATAACTTTTATGGACTCTTAGTTTTAATCTGTTGGTGTGCATTCCACTGCAACGACATCCACACTATAGATGTGCCTGAGAGAAAATGGGAACTCCATAAGACAGTCAAAAGTGGCGTATGACTTGGAGTGAGATCAAGTAATTGCAAAGAAATGAAAGAATGTGCTGATGCAGAAAGACAATGCCACTAATGCAGCTGTTCTTTTGAGTTACCTCCAGATTATCTTATTATAGTTAAACCACAAACATAGGTAAAGAAGTTCAGAAGTTGACAACTAATTCAACCCTTCAGTAGAATAATCATAAATATTTGCTTCATCATCTCCTTTTTTAAAAAGTAACTAACATCTTTAGGTAGTAAATTGGGCTTAAACAACCAGTTCTCCATCCAAAAGATAGGGTTAATTCATAAGAAGAGCAAGTTCCAGTAGTTCAATTAGGGCAACTAAAAAGTTCACGAGAAAGAAACACGATATGTTTGACAAAGATTTTTCAAAAAATTTAGGAGCACAAGCAGGTCTACAAATGATTAAGTTGAGGATGTAGTGACATGGCACAACTAAATGAACCCAGGTCCATGTTAATAGATGCTAAACAGAAACTCTGGATCACATGGTACTTGGTGAATTAAGGACGAATCACAGGTTATATCATTTGAAAGCAGTTCTTGCATTTTGAAAGCACTAGTTAAGTAAATCCAATTTTCACTACCACTCTTTTATTAGCACATCAAAGCCAGCGATGGAGGGGAAACACAGAAAAACATTACAGGATCTAGTAGCGGTCATAAAAAAGAACTCTGGGAGGAACAATACCTGCAAATATACCAACAGTAACCAGATTTTTTATTTCCATTGTCTGATAGATCAAGAACTCTGTCAGGAAATGACCGAAGGCATAGACAAACGATAACAAGGTTGCCAAATACAAAGGCCTGTCGTGAAGGTTAAATGCACAAAGATAGCAAAGAGTGCAGGTTAGAAGAGTCCACACTCCAAATGTCCTCCCATGTACTTCTGACACTACACATGATAATCGAAAAGGACAGTTTTCATTAGAAACATATCAAATTTAGGACAAGACCTTGAAAAGAAGTGAGTTGACACATTAGTTAACAGGACCTTGGAATACAAGAAAAAGAAAAGAGCAATGTAATGCATGGTTATTCCAATGCAATCACAAGTAAAACCTCCCGATCCTGAGCAATACAAAGTATTTATCATTTGTCAAATTGAAGGTACATGCACAGATTTGAGCTTAAAAAGTCAACGTTCTTAAGAGTTACTCAAGAAGTTGAGCACCAAATGTAACTAATCAAATGTGTTACTACTGACAGCACACTGCAGTACCAGTAACTTCTTTTGATCGGTGAATGCACTACCAGTAAGGTTCTATTTTCATGACAAAAGCTACTCCATACATTCACAAGTAGTAGCCACCAAATTCCCACATTGCCGTCCCACATAAGCTAAGGGCAGCCGGTGCACAGAGCATCCCGCATTCGCCGCATCACAAGGGGTAATGATGTAGACAACCTACCGTAATGCAAGCATTAATGACTGCTTTCATGGCTCGAACTCATGACCTATAGGTCACATGGAGACAACTTTACCGTTGCTCCAAAGCTCCCCTTCTACCATCCTACATCATTCCCAATAAATTCAAGCCAGACAAGAAACATCATATTGTCACACTTACTTGACAATACATAGTATTTATAGGTGCATTGGGGCCAAGCAAGTAGTGCCAACAACACTATTCCAGCCGATCAAGACGAATAAATTCTCGGATTTACTCGACTCCAACTGAGTTGCAAATAACACAAAATAACCCAAATGGGATGACATGAAGATATGTAACTAGAACAGACATAACGAGAACTTTTTAAGAAGCCTTTTGGCTGCAATTGTTGGATAAAGACTTCTCTTATGAAAGGATAGGGCTATGTGGAGAGCTTGGAGGTACCGATAATGACACCCATTGTGACAATACAAAAATCTTATAAAGGGGGGAAACTTTACCTTTTTAAAAGACATGCAGAATTACAGGCTAATATTAAGAGACACATGAAAGAAGTGCTACAAATACTGCAAGAGAATAATAACATTTTTATACGTTTCAAACTTTAAGAGCTAAATCCAAACTACAGAAGCTTCTAACAATCAACTTCTCTTAAACAAATTACGCTTCTATATATCCACTAGATGAGGAAAGGCCAGTATACGGGTCCAACATTACGATTCTATTAAAATTATTGTTTATTGGTGTTTAGTTAATTAAGTTTTGAGGTTTAACAGGCTATATTTTTTAAAATTATTTTTTTAATATGAAAATATTTAGTTTGAAATCGCTTTCAAAAGTATGGATAGATATGGAAATCTTGTAAATATCGATACTTCTTTTTGTCACTGTATTATTTAAAAATTAATTTTAATTTCTCTATGGAAACTTCTATTTAAATAAAATAAAATAAATAATTTTCCAAAATGAGAAAAAGATTGGAGATGAGCATTTGCACTGCAGTCTAATCAACACATGCATAGTGCATTTAAAGGAGAGTTGTGGCCAGAGGAATGCGGGGTCCACGTGTATTTTGCATTTAAGAAATACAAACACGAAGTTTTTATGAAATGACATATATGTTAATTTTAATTTCTCTATGAAAACTTCTATTAAATAAAACAAAATTAACAATTTTTTAAAATGAGGTTAAAATTGGAGATGAGCATTTGCACTGCACAAACAGTCTAATCAACACATGTATAATACATTTAAAGGAGAGTTGTGGCTAGAGGAATGTGGGGTCCACGTGTATTTTGCATTTAAGAAATACAAACATGATTTTTTTATAAAATGACATATATGCCCTTGGTCAACAATCTTTCATTTTCTATATAATAGCAAAATAAGGTTTCAGAATGATTCTTGACCCATTCCTTATCAAAAAGAAAATTGATTCTTTCCCAGTTCTACGTAATGTTTGTGCTCATGAAGAAATAATTAGCTTCTTTAGGGAAAACCTCATGTCCTCATACTTCATTCAAATGGTGGATTGAAAAATCTGAGCACCTGTTGATATCACATTCTCACATCATGAATTACTGACTGTAGACCTGTAGGTATGATTGTTTTCCTGATTCAACTGACTTTGTTTATACGTAGGAATTGTCTTGTTTGAAAACTGCCTAGTTAAATGGTAAACGCCTTTTTGTTTGCTATAGGATATCCGTAAATAGGTTAAATTTTCATTAGTTTATAATTGTTGCATCGACATGTTGAATAGATTGATCTAGTAACCAGTTATAAGGAGGTATTATAAATCACAATTTAATACTACCTAAAATGCACAAATATTCCATCCTTAGCAAGGAGAAGAGCTCAATCTGATTCTTGAAATCGTTCCCTTTACTATTGTCCACGTTTTGATTTCAATCAGTCATATGTGGATTTCAGATAAGTCACTAAACCGAGAACACTAAAGCAAATATCTGGTTACACTTGCATAGAATATCCGAATAGGATAATTCATTAGTGTCTTAAATCAAGAGAAGTGAAATGTGGACATAGTAATCCTTGTACGTAAAGATTGAGAAATGAAAATTTAAGCTTGTTTAGGAGTACTTGGTAAGCAACAAATGTGCATTGAATCCACAGATTTTCAGACCCGTAAATCCAATCAAATCTATTGCCTATAGATTCATGCCAAAGACATGAAGTCAAAAGCCAAGTCTTAAGCCCAAATGACATAATGTATTAATCATTTTAATCATTCTTATCACCATTTTCAACCCTGTGGAGTAGCAAATTGATTCAACAGTACATTGTCCCTTATTCCTATTTCCATTCAAAATGAAACGCGTCTGGTCTAGGGACAGATCCAAAGTTTTAACACTCAACAACACGTGTCCAAACCCGCCGCCTTTGCTTTGAATTATATATAGATAACTGGACAGATTGTGTGTGTGTGTGTGTGTGTTTTGACAGTGTACATGAGCTTACACTGAGTATTGTAGCTCGGGTTCGAATTTTATTCATACTAAACTTGCATCTACAAGACTACAACCACAAAGTAGTAATTGATCCCTAATTGATTTTAATTAGAAATGGCTGCCATAAGTTCCTATATGTAATCATCCTAGGCGAAGGAATAAATTACCAAAAAGGACACTTTTTGAGTGACAAATCACAGAACACAAGGCGAAAGTGAGGGGATTTGATGTGTACTGGAAAAATATAGGATTGCTTGCAGATTCAAATCAGATCGCGAGAATTAAACAAAAAGCCAAAATGTGCGTGCAATGCTCGTTATCCAACGACGAAATGTAGAGCACGAAGCGTGATCTAAGTAAAAAGTGTGTGTAAAACTTACTGGTGGTTTTGGAGAAAACAGCGAGACGAAGAGCCCAAATGTCGAAGAAACCAAACCATACCGATGCAAGCCGAAGTGTGCCCACTAGCATCAACCACCATCCTAACAGCTTCATCTCTCTCTCTCTCTCACACACACACTTCTTCTGTTTTCTCCCTCTGTTTACCACTAAATAGTAAGGGGCCGATAACATGCCCATTGACCCAAGTGAACTCATTTTGGCCCATAACTTGGGGTAAATGAACTCTATTCTCTTGCACCACTTTTAATTGAGCATTCAAAATACTCATTGAACTTAAATTAATTATTATTTTCTATCCATTTGAAAACTAGTTATAATACATATTACCAAATTAAAATTAATTATACCTATCTACCCACCAATCCCAACTTTTTATATCCACTAGTGAAGTTGCTCGCACTTCGCACAGGCATACAATACATCAACATTATATTTAAAAAATGATATTTTTAACTTCTGACAGGAATAAATGAAAAAATTTCATGTAACGTTGATCGATCTATAACTAAATTGAATTATTTATTTCTTTTTCAGTTTGATAAGTTTGACTTTAATCAACATTCCATTCAATATAATTTAAACTATATTTAATTGTTTTTAAAAGTTTGAAGGCTACGTTACTACTTGAAATAAATCTACTCGTATTTCTTCCCCAACTACCTTAAAGATGAATCTTCTAGCCAAGATATAATATTTTTTATATTGATAAAATGTCTAGTTTTATTTCTCAAAACAGTAGGGTTTTTGTCACTATTCAATTGGATTATCAATTTCATCTTCAAGGGGAAAAAATTCTATAAAATTTTGAAAAATAATTAATAATATAGATGCTGGTTAGGTCTACATAGTATTAAACTAAAAATACTACAAAATCAAAATCAATAAGATAGTGATAACAACTAAACATGACAATATTTGACGTGTAAAATATTCCTCGGAACATAAAATAACCGAAGAAACTTATGATAATTAAAGTGATTTTATGAGATAAAATTCAGATAGCCTTTGGAATTTTTATAAGAAAAATTAACCTAAATAGACATTTACCCGATCGCTTAAATTTAAAATAACTCGTATATATATATATATATATATATATATATATATATATAATCATCATCCACAAAACAGTAAAATATCAAGTCTCCATAAAGTATACATCAAATACATGAGTTCGAAAACCAATTTTCAGAAAAATCCTTTGAAACAAGTGTATTTTCAATATATCCCAGTAAAACTCTCCGAATATCAGTTTGAAGAATGAAGTGAATCATAGTAAAAAACTCAGTAAATTATCATCACAAAACTGCCCTTCGGGCCATAATCATCACTCGTAACAATTTCCCTCAGCACCTCACCATCACTCAGTATCAGCCTCGCGGGCAACCTCACTGTCACTCATGCCTCCCAATCACTCATCACTCGGCACTTGCACTCAGTAGGTACCTGCGCTCACTGGGGGTGTGTACAGACTCCGGAGGGGCTCCTACAGCCCAAACGCTATAAACAAGCCACATCATGGCATAAATCACTCTCTGGCACTCGGCCTCTCTCATATCATAACATCCTCACAACATTGGCCCTCGGCCTCACTCATATCATAACATCCTCACAACATTGGCTCTCGGCCTCACTCAGTCAAACACTCTCAGCATGCCACTCGGGCCAAAAGAAAAGAAAAAGAGCAAAGAGAACAAAAGAAAAAAATGTAAAAGTGAAAGGAATAAACAAATAAATCCCACAAATTAGACATAGCAAAAAAGACGAAAAAGTGAGAAATTGAGAATACAAGAGAATAAAGAACGTTAAGGTATTCAATATTCAATAATATATAGTAGTAGAGAAAGCATCAAATAACAAATACTGCTCAAATTTTATTATACAAAACGTGTATGCAACATCTAGTACCAATGCAATACTATTTTTAAAAAAGGGAGTAAGACATCCCTGTATCAGTGGTGGAAAATGACAAAAATAAGTTAGCCACAATAAGAATAAGAAAGAAATTAATAGCAGAGAATGGAAGAAGGAATTCTGAAAGCTACAAGTTTAAAGTGGAAAATCAAAAGGCAGAAGAGGTAAGAAATGTCTGGTTTCTTTTCCTCCGCTGCTTCTGGACTCTATTGTTGTCTTCCTGCAGCTCATGTCTTCGGATCATCGTACCCAATTTGTTCATCGTGTCATAATATAGATTGCAAGATCACCATTAATGTCCTTCATTTACTACCAGCTAATGAAAAAGTAATGGAAATGAAAGGTTTTAGAAACTGAAAATGAGGGCAACAGATAGTTAAGGAACTTTCCATAACTGAAATATATATAATGAGATGTAATAAATACAATAGAAATTGATCAACTTTTAATTATTAAACAAATTAAATTAAATGAATGAAGGGGAAGGCAAAAAAAGGAGAAAAAAGATAAACAGGATCCTTGGCTAAAGAGAGGTGCCAAGTCACCTCGTCCATTCCCTCTTTATATATATATATATAGATTTGGCTTAGCTTTGCTTAATTGACTTGGCTTTATTTGGCTTCACTTGACTTGAATTGGCTTTATTTTTTTTGGGTATTTTAAAAAAGGGGTAAGGAGAAAAAGCAATGGGCAGGTGCGGATAAATATTTGTCGCCCATGGGTATTTGCTAAACTTCCCCCTTTTAATTGGGCAAGTTATATTTATTTGACCTGTCAGCCAAAAATATTTATATTTGTCAGCTAATATACGAAAAATATATATTGATTATGTATAAAATATGATATCATATGTATATAATGTATACTAATATACACACAAAAAAATTGTCGGTTATTATGTTTTAGAGCGGTTACATTGTATAGTTTTTGTAAGGCCCCGTAAAAAGTTTTCCTAAAACTTGGAGTTTCGTGGCATTGAGGTAGGCGTATGTATTAATGATAGTAGAGTTGGGTTGAATAGTGTGTTGGGGAGTTGAAGGAAAATGTTTGGCAGAAAGGGCCTTTTTGCATCCGCAAAATGACCGTAGAGTGAGGCAGTCGTTTGGGTCATTTTTGGATGTCAGTTCGTGGCCCATTATGTGACCGCAAAACGATTTCGTGAGCCATACACTGATCGTAGAACCAACTTGGAAATTTTGCAGAGGAGGGTTTTGTGGCGCATAATGCGATCGCAGAACAGGTCTGCGGACCACATAACGGCCGTAGAGTGGAGCAGGCCCACCCAGTTCTGGAGGATCATTTCGCGTACCGCAGAAGCATTATGCTGTTTCATATGTGACCACAGATCTTGTTTCAGAGCTTCATTTTTGACTTTTTATAACCCGGCCCCACTTTGATGAAATACACGCAATGGACCTTTTTTAGTTAAAACCTGATATTTTGAGAGTGAGAGAGTTCCCTAGAGCGGGAGAGTGATCTTCAACAAATTGTCCTTCGATTTTTGCTCAAATCCTCGAATATTAACAAGGAAAACTCAGTAGGTCTTCATCCTAGAGGTAAGATTCTACACCCTAGACCTTAATTTCGAAATTTAACTAAAAAATGGGTAATTAGCAAGACAATTGGTCGGTATGAGAGGTGTTTATTTTGCATGCATGTGTTATCAAAAGGCGTAGGAAGATTGTGAGCTAAAACTGGTAAAGAATGGGTTGTGGGATGATGGAATCCTCCATAAAAGGACCTTGAAATCTTAATGCATGCCTAGTGTTTGATAAAATGATCAAATAAGCTAGAACCATGATCATCTTCCTAATTTTGGTTCAACTTGTTACATTTCAAAAATAGATTGAAGTTGCTAAGAATTCCGGAACATTGTAGAGTCTAAGGAAGCTCAATTGAGGTATGTTGGCTAACTCCTTCTTAGAATTGAATCTCACAGTGTTCATGTAAGTTATGTAAGACCCGAGTTGGTCATTATGAAATTGGCTATTCCGAATAACTTGTGTTAAAAGTTATATGTTCAATGTGTGTTCCAAATGTTTTTATCATGCTATGCTATCATTTGAGAATATGTTCAAGTATGGGCTGTGTGTTAAGAATGTTACGACTTCAAGTCAAGTTTGAATGAAGGTTATTATGCCAAATTATGTGTAAAACCTCTATGTGTCTAAAACTTTTAATTGCTCACATGTGTACTTAAAGTCCTGAATTGAAAAGCCTTGTTGCTTATAATGATGATGATGTTTGAAATTGAAAAGGGTGGGCATGAAATATGAGATACAACCAAGTGCCAAGAATGATATTATAATTGTGGCCACTAGCGCCAATGAATTGAAAAGATGTGAAAGGAGTATGAGATGAGATGGTTGATAGAGAATGATGATGTCTCGGGTGAGACAACCTAGCCGATCAGTGTTAAAAAATAATAATAATAATAATAATAATAACAATATTTTTTTAATATCTCAAAAAGAATATTTAAATTGATGTTTATGTTCATTCTTTTAATGGGTCTTTATATGTCCAATCAATTTGAATATATTTTAACGTGTGTAAAAGTAAATTAAAATAATTTTGAATATAATATTTTATTAACATTACATGGCTATCAAAATCAATTATTTTTTTATCTTTGAATTTGATCAAATATGGTGACCGTTTTCTAACATTAATTTAGAAATTATTTGATTGACTGTTTCATTACGTTAATATCAGTTGGTATTTAACTCCTTAATGGAATAAATGTCTTTCATGATTTCTTTTGGTTTTGTAACAGAAAAGCACTAATGTCTTGCTTATGGTTTGAACGTTTGAACATTTAAAGTGTTTCTTTGCACTATATATATATATATATATATATATATATATTCTGTTTTCATCTTCTATAGGTGTGCAAAAAAAAAGTTAAAAACTTTTCTTCCCTTTTCTTTTGTGTTGGGTTTTCTTCTTATAAGTTTTTGTTGTTTTTGCTCCTAGTTATACTAGAAGAGCTTGTTGAATCCTGGGGGAAACTCCTAATTATATACTTCTCGGTGTGGACGAAATATCCTTAAGGACAGTGTCTTCGACACGCCTCAAGCTAAACCTTTTATTCTCCATAATCATCCAATTTTTTCCAACAATCTTAAGGATATTTACACGTAGTTATTATGGAGAATAACGTTGCTAATGTTGCTGTTGATACTACTACACCTGCTGCACCAACTGTTTTTGTTGCTGTTCCATCACCAATTACCTATGTCAAACATTTTTCTGATGTTTCGAAATTGAGGTTTTTGGTGGAGATAATTTTAAGCGTTGGCAGGAACGGGTGCATTCTATTTTGGATATGCATGGAGTTTCTTTTGCACTTACTTATCCTAAGCCAACTGAAGCAACTTCCATTCAGATGGATCAACGGGTTCATGCTAATAAGGTATTAGATATACTATAATTTTTACTCTTTCTAACGAATTGTTCGATGTCTATGTTTCCTACAAGGAGGCAAAAGAAATCTGGGAGTCAGTGATAACAAAGTACACTGCTGAAGATGCTACTAAACAAACATTTGTAATTGGAAACTACTACAAGTGGGAGATGACGGAGGACATAGACATAACTGCACAAATCAACGAATATCACAAGTTGATTGAAGATCTCAAATCTGAAGATATTTCTCTACCCGAACAATTTGTTGTTGGTATGCTTATAGAAAAACTTCCCAAATCTTGGAGTGACTACAAACAACATTTGAAGCACAAACATAAATAATTATCACTGAAGGACTTGGTCAAGCATATTATAATTGAAAATACCAATCGCAAGCTAGTTGTTGCTGACAAAGGAAAGGAGATTGCTACAAGAGCCAACCTTGTGGATAAAAATAAGCGGCAGAACAAATCAAATAATAGGTATGATAAAGGAAATGGTTATAAGCCCAAAACCAACAATCAAACCTTCAAGAAAAAAAGGTAATTGCTTTGTGTGAGGCAAACCTGGCCATCATGCTGCTCAATGCCGGAAGAGAGTTGGGAATGACAATCCCGCTAAGGCTAAAGTAAATTTAACTGAAGCCAAAGAGGATGACATAATTGCTGCAGTTATTTCCCAAGTGAACCTTGTGGCCAATGTGAAAGATTGGGTGTTAGATTCAGGTACCACTAGGCACATATGTGCTAACAAAAAAGACTTTGTGACTTACATTCAAGTTGAGGAAGGAGAAGAGGTTGTATATCTTGGTGACTCAAGGACTACCCCAGTTCTTGGAAAAGGCAAAGTTCTTCTCAAACTCACATCTGGCAAAACTTTGGCATTAAATGACGTGTTGCATGTTCCTAGTATCCGAGCCAATTTGGTCTCTGTGTGATTATTAGGAAAAGTGGGGGGAAGGTTTCTTCTGAATTTGATAAGGTCGTGTTGACCAAGAATAATAATTTTATTGGCAATGGTTATTATAATCATGACTTGTTTGTACTCAATGTTATTAATGAAAATGCTAGTATTTCTACTTACTTGATTGATTCTTTTAATTTATGGCATGCTAGATTAGGACATGTTAGTTTATTTTATATATAAAAAATACATTCTGAAAGTCTTATTTCAAATATTAATTTTTCGAATATTGATAAGTGAGAAGTTTGTGCAGAAGCTAAACAAACTAAGAAATCATGTGCTTCAGTATTTAGAGAATCTGAATTATTAAGTTTAATCCATACTGATTTAGGAGATTTGAAACAAACTATGACTAGAGGAGGGAAAAAATATTATGTGACTTTTATAGACGGTTTTTCTAGATATACAAAAGTCTATTTGTTGAGAAATAAAGATGAAGCTTTTGATAAGTTTTTATCTTATAAATCTAAAGTAGAAAATCAATTGGATAAGAAAATCAAAAGAGTTAGATCTGATAGAGGTGGTGAATTTATTTTATTGAATGATTATTGTGAGAAAAAATGCATAATTCACGAGATAACTCCGTCATATTCTCCACAATCAAATGGTGTAGCGGAAAGAAAAAATAGGACCTTAAAGGAAATGATGAATAGTATGCTAGTTAGTTCTGGTGCCCCGGATAATCTTTGGGGGTGAAGCCATTTTATTTGCTTGTCATTTACAAAATATAATTCCTTATAAGAAAACGGATAAAACTCCTTATGAGCTGTGGAAGGGCTATCCACCTAATTTGAAATATTTGAAAGTGTGGGGGTGCCTAGCTAAAGTTATGTTGCCTGATACTTAGAAAAGGAAAATAAGATTTAAAACATCTGATTGTATGTTTATTGGCTATGCTGAAAGCAGTGCAACATATAGATTTTTTGTAGTCAAAAGTGATGTACTTGAAAATAATACTATTGTTGAAGCAAAAAATACTGAATTTTTTGAAAATATTTTTCCTTTAAAATTTGAAAAAATTTCTGATGCTCCTATTATTCCAAGTGATAATACTTCACATATTCCAATTATTCAAAATAATTTTGAAAGTGAGGATTTAAGAAGAAACAAAAGACCAAGGAAAGAAAAATCTTTTGGAAATGATTTTTATACTTATCTTGTGGATAATGATACTTTAACATATTCTGAAGCTATTTTGTAACGACCCGGTCGGTCGTTTTGAGACTTAGCGCCCCAATTCCCTGATAATTATTTTCCCCATGTCTATTTCTGCTTTTGGGACTTTTCGGAACGTTGAGTGGTGAAATTCAGAGAGATTCTAGACACATAGTCCTTAAATGTGAATTTAAGCATTAGAAATCGGGGCGTAGTTGGAACTGTGTGAAGACGGACCCAGAATGGAATTCCGTTGACTCCGTTAGCTCCGTTGGGTGATTTTGGGGTTAGTAGCGTGATCGGAATATGCTTTCGAGGTCTGTAGTAGATTTAGGCTTGAATTGGCGAAAGTTAGAATTTCGGCGATTTCGGCCGATAGGTGAAATTTTGATGTCGGGATCGGAATGGAATTCCGGAAGTGACAGCAGGTCTGTAGTGTCATTTATGACATGTGTACAAAATTTGGGGTCATTTGGATGAGTTTTGACGTGTTTCGGCATCAGTTGTGAATTTTGGAAATTTCATAAGTTCTTAGGCTTGAATCCATGCATAATTGGTGATTTTGATGTTACGAGATGTGTTTTGATGGCCCGACTAAGTTTGAATGAGGTATTAGGATTGGTTGGTAAGTTTGGTTGAGGTCCCGGGAGCCTCGGAGATGTTTCGGATGCTCAATGGGTGATTTTGGAACTTGGTACACATCTGAACCATTGTTGGTTCTGGTGGCTCGCACCTGCGATGGATTTTCCGCAGGTGCGGACACGCAGGTTCGGAGGAGAGGCTCGCAGGTGCGGAAAGTGGTCAGGGCTACCAGGCTCGCAGGTGCGGACGGGGTTCCGCAGGTGCGGCCCAGCAACCGCAGGTGCGACCCCCGGTGTGTTAAGAGACTTTCGCACCTGCGATGGAGTTTCCGTAGGTGCGGTCCCATAGTCGCAGGTGCGGAATCCCTGGACTGTTATACCAAAAATCCGAGGGTTTGAAATTGATATCTCCTAAAATGATTTAGAGCTCGGGTTTTGGCGATTTTCAGTGGGTTTTGAAGAGAAGATTCATAGGTAACGAATTCTAACCTTAATTCACTTGTATATCATTAATCTCTAGAAATTTCCTCAATCTAATCAATGAATTTGGGTAAAAATCATGAAAATGGGATGAAGGTTCCCCAAGTAGAAATCTGAGGAATTATGGAGATTTTGACGTCGGATTTCGATGATTCTTGTTCGAGTGAGTTCGTGAGTGAATGGGTGTTCGGACTTTTGTAATTTTTATCCGTTTTCGAGACGTGAGCTCAGGGGAATTTTTGGGCAATTTTCTCAAATTTCGCGTATTAGCTTCGAACTTATTAGCTATTTTGATTCCTTGAGTTGATATTTACTTTATGCAATAGAATTGAATAGATTTGGGCCACCCAGAGTTGGACACTCGTGGCAAGGGCGTGGTATTGAGTTGATTAGCGCAGTCGAGGTAAGTGACTTGCCTAACTTTGTGTTTGGGACTTCCCCTTAGGTTGTTTTGATACCGTTTTATTATATGGGCCGTGTACGTGAGGTGACGAGTGCGTACACGAGCTATTGTTGCTAAAACCCCACTTTTCCTTTCATGACATAAATCATTTTATCCCTTATTTCATTGTTTCATGTACTAAATGTGTAGTTTAGCTTAGGAATAATCATGCCTACCTGTTTTACTTGAGTTTCCCCTATATTACTACTATTTGCACCATGTTTAGGTAGTCTTATCCGTATTTGCAGTGATTCTTCATGAACTGTTTAAATAATCTGTATTCGGTATTCATTTGCATTGCATATTTAAATTGGGACTACAGACGAGATTCCGGGAGTTTTCTCCTTGTACTGCATTGCATATTTAAATTGGGACTACGGACGAGATTCTGAGAGCTTTCCCCCTGTACTGCATCACATATTTAAATTGGGATTACATACTAGGTTCCGGGATCTTTCCCCTTGTACTGCATTGCATATCTGCTATTGTGAGATACGCCGTGCTGAGCCGAGGGCTCCCTTTTAATATTTCCTTTCAGCTTACTATTTCTACTACTTTTACCTTAGCTTATTATCTCTCTCTGTTCAACTTTTAGACCGTTTTACTATAAAAATCTAGTAGAGCCTTAACCTGACCTCGTCACTACTTGACTTGGGTTAGGCTTTGCACTTACTGGGTACCAATTTGTGGTGTACTCATTCCCTTTCCTGCACATGTTTTCCATATGCAGATCCAGGTACCAGCTCCCAGTTTCGTGGCTAGGAGTCGCTTTAGCAGCTGCCAGGAGACCACGAGGTAATTCTGTCGCGTCCACAGAATCCCACGAGTCCCATTCTACTCTAGTATAGGCATAGAGAACTTATGTATTTCTGCTATTTCTTTATATAGAGCTATATTTAGTACAGAGCTTGTGACTGTCGTGACATTCCAGGTTTTGGGAAGTGAAATTGTATACGTTGAGCGGCTTAATTATGTGTCTTTTTCTTCTTTTCTATTCCAATCATCATATTGCTTTTATTTCTCCGCATGTTTTAGGCTTTACCTAGTCGTATGGACTAGTTGCCGTCACGATACCCAACAGAGGGAAATTTGGGCTGTGACATATTTCTTCGTCTGATGCCTCATTTTGGAAAGAAGCTATGGATGTAGAATTAAATTAAAATTTATAAAATAAAACTTGGATTTTAGTTTATTTACCTCCGGGAGCTAAACCCATTGGTTGTAAATGAATTTTTAAGAAGAAACTCTATCCGGATGGTTCCATTGATAAATACAAAGCTAGACCTGTTGCAAAAGGTTTTACCCAAACGCAAATGTTGATTATTTTGATACTTACGCTCCTGTAACTAGAATTTCCTCAATTCGTGTTTTACTTGCCTTGGCTTCTATTTATAAACTTTTTATTCACCAAATGAATATTAAAAATGTATTTTTAAATGGTGATTTGGAAGAGGAAATATACATGGAGCAACCTGAGGGTTGTATAGTGTCTGACCAAGAAAATAAAGTATGTAAATTGCTAAAATCATTTTATGGTCTAAAGCAAGCACCTAAACAGTGGCATGAAAAATTTGATCAAGTATTGATTAATGATGTTTTTTCATCAATTGGAGTAGATAAATGTGTTTATACAAAATGTGTAGATGGTACATGTGTTATTATTTGCCTTTATGTGGATGACATGCTTATTTTTAGTTTTAGCCTTGATTTGGTACATAAAATCAAATTCTTCTTGTCTTCTAATTTTGAGATGAAAAACATGGGAGAAGCTAGTGTTATTTTAGGCATGGAAATTATAAGAGATGGCAATAGTTTGATATTGACCCAAGAACGTTATGTTGAAAGAATTCTTAAAAGTTTTGATAATTTTGATATGGTACCTGTAAGCACTCCTTATGATGCTAGTAGTCAATTAAAAAAGAATAAAGGAGATGCTTTAGATCAAAATAAATATGCTCAAGTTATTGGCAGTCTAATGCATTTGATGAATTTTACTAGACCTGATATTGCATATGTTGTGTGTAGATTGAGTAGATATACTCAAAACCTGAATTATGATCATTGAAATGCATTAGTAAGAGTATTGAAATATTTGACAGGTACCATGAACTATGGTATTAAATAGAGTGGATTTCTCACTGTACTAGAAACTGGATCTCTGGTTCAGATGAGACAAAATCCACTATTGGTTATGTGCTCACCCTCGGTGGGGGTGCTTTGGCATGGAAATCAGCTAAACAAACAATAATAGCTAGATCTACCATGGAATTTGATTTTGTGGCATTGGAATTGGCTGGCAATGAGGCCGAGTGGTTAAAGAACCTTTTGGCAAGTATTCCACTAGGAATTAAACCGACACCTTCTGTGTCAATGCATTGTGATTGCCAAGCTGCAATAGTCATTGCTAAAAATAAATCCTTTAATGAAAAGAGTAGACATATTCGATTGAGACATAATGTGATAAAGCAACTGCTGAGAGATGGAATTATTTCCATAGATTATGTGAGATCAGAAGTGAATTTGGCTGATCCTCTAACTAAACCTTTGGGAAGAAAATTAATATCTGAAACATCGAGGGGAATGAGACTTTTGCCAATTTGAGTTATATAAACTATGATGGTAACCCAACCTATGTGATTGGAGATCCCATGAAGTAGGTGCATATGGGAAATAACAGGTCATTAGTTGATCAAATGTGCACTATTAAATTATATCTTCCTATGGGGTGTGTGTGTGTATAGTGCAATACTGCAAGAAATGGGAGGCTGAGTTATTAAACTATTAATCTAATTCATTTCCTAATTTTAGGTGGTGTATTGCACTGCATAATACACTTGATGGATGGACCTATATGAGTGTGGAGTGGGGCCACTCCTATGAAATTTATGGAATTTTTTTTTTATAGAGCACTCATGAAAACCAAGCGCGCGCATGGCCTATTAGCGCAAAATCGCGACAAACAACAAAGTGTGTGCGGGTATAATGTGATAGATAAGACACTAAACTTACAAAAGAATTCTTGGTTCATAGAAGTTCTGAACTTCACCATTTGTTCTGTAAGTTTAATCTTATTTTATCTAGATCTGGTTCATAGTCCAAGAGACACCGGATTCGACGCATTATGCTCATTTGTGAAAACTCAGCAAATTCTTTTTATATTCTTTTTTAGCTATGTGGGCGATTGTTAAAAAATAATAATAATAATATTTTTTTAATATATCAAAAAGAATATTTAAATTGATGTTTAGGTTCATTCTTTTAATGGGTCTTTATATGACCAATCAATTTGAATATATTTTAATGTGTGTAAACATAAATTAGAATAACTTTGAATATAATATTTTATTAACATTAAATGGCTATCAAAATCAGTTATTTTTTTATCTTTGAATTTGATCAAATATGTGATCGTTTTCTAACATTAATTTATAAATAATTTGATTGACCGTTTCATTACGTTAATATCAGTTGGTATTTGATTCCTTAATGGAGTAAATGTCTTTCATGATTTTTTTTGGTTTTGTAACAGAAAAGCACTAATGTCTTACTTATGGTTTGAACGTTTGAAAATTTAAAAAGCCTTTATGGCTTTTGACAATTTGATGTGAGAAAGTGTTTCTTTGCACTATATATATATATATATATATATATATA